>VZTT01042020.1:9404-24377 GCA_013400855.1 Buphagus erythrorhynchus | reverse complement strand
GTTTCCTTTTTTTTTTTTTCCCCATAAATTGAATACTTTTATAGTGAGCACTCTAGCCACTCATGATCACACTCTTACTTGACATGTCTGAAGTCCTTTTCCCAATAATGAAACAAAAATATAAGTATAAGCAAGTTAGGGTGTTTAGACCAGGCTTCCTACCAGGGAGGTTGGTGGTAGAGAGAGAAGTGAGGGCTAAGTCTCATTCAGCATGCTGTGTAACCCCAGGCACCTGATGTGTTGCTATGCTGGGTGAGAAACAGGCTGATGAAACTCCAGAGGCTCAAGCCAATGGAGCTAATTCCCACAAGCAGGGGAGAACTGGGTTTCACGAGCAGAGATGATGCTGCAAAGAATACACTTCCCAGTGTGGGGTACCCACAACTCAGACATAGGCTGCAGAGCAGCCTCCTGACTGCAGCTACAGAAGCTTTAACATCCCACCTCTTTTTGGGTTTTAAATGGTTAGAACATGCTCCAGCAAGCGGGACCTACTGGTCTGAATTCCTCTGTGTTCAGAAGGAGTAAGAATCTTGTGTTCCTGGTCAAGCCCTTTAAGCCATTGTACAAAGGAGAATATATTTCAGAGGCTATTATTTCTAAAAAACAAGGTAGCAGATGCAACCATACTTTATGAGGAGCCCAACCACATGGGTGTGTTTTAGGCACAATCTGGAAATGCTTAGAAGTTGATTGATTGACCCTACCAGTTGTCTCCACCTGGCAACAGCATGACCTTTCTTAAAATAAGAGCTTTAGGCTTAAGTGATAATATCATTATCTGGACATAAATAATCAAAATCTAGAAAAATAGTAGCTTATAGTTTGTTCATGGAACCATGCATTGGATTTTAGAGCACTAGAACTATTGGTACAGATGTTCTGGTTTAAGTGAAATGTATTTGTGTAGGACTGGTTTTATAATCAGCTTTATTCATAAGGAATTCATACCATAGCTTTACAGTAGCTATTCTTTCAGTTTCCCAGTCATGGTGCCTTGCCCACACTCCGTTGCAACACGTTGCCCTTTGTCCCAAGGTCTGTCCTGGCAGGACTTTCTGGAGATCTGTGGACACACAGGGTGGTGCTCTGACCACATCTTCCTCCCTGCAGCACTCTGGCCAGCTTTATTGTTTAAGGGTCTTCTGGGTAGGATGATGGATCTCTCTAGGCTGCTAAGCAAGCTTTGTGTTTGGCTCTAAGGACAAAGCAGATTTTGTCCCACAGTTTTAAGGGTTACACAAAGTTCTGCTAAACACAAATAGGTGCTTAGTTTGGTTTCTTTTCTGATGAAATACTGTCAAGCAAACATATGAAGTCAGTAGCAAACCCTGAGGGCTAACAGAATTCTTAGTTCAGCTGTTTTTCAGTGATGGGCTAGCAGTGTCATTTAGATGTTTCTGTTATAGTTACACATATATAAGCACTTTTTAATTAACTTCTTCCTGTGAGAGAATTTCTATTCACAGGTGTTTATAAAGTGGTCTCATATGGATCACAGAAGCAGAAGCTTTGGTCATGCATCAGTTAAGGTAGGAAATGTAGACATCCAAGGCTAGCTGGAATGCTATCAGGCATCCTCACATTTCACCATTGCTACCTGAACATTTTCTATGACAATGAAAACTCTATCTATATTTCACAAATGAAAAGAACTGCAATTAAAAAAAATAAGAAAAATAGAATAATAGGTAGTGACTAACCCATATATTATAGGTACTTTCTACAGTCTTCTCTGATTTATACAATTTCCATGTAGATTTGCAGAAATGCCAGTTAGACATCTGTTGCCACAATCCATGCATATTATTTACATGACAAAATTAAAGGTGTCTAAATTCTGCTTCTCTTGCTGAATGTCTTAAAACTTAGGGCAACTGTAAAATTAAGAAGTGTGTAATTTAATATGTTGTTTTAAACACAGGCTTAGGTAATATGCCAGAAAAACCTTAGAAAGGTAGTGCAGAAGAACTTGGTAAACAATGTGTAAATTTGCAGGTCACTAATGAATGTGGAAAAGGTGAACTGTTTATATAGAGCCTACGGCAGTGTAGACTATATATAATGATCACCCAGCAGGACAGAAGCAAATTTACATGCTCTGCTCTGGAAGGCAACGTGAGCTTCATTTTGAATGAAATACTTACCTGGCACAGATGGAATCAAAGAAGGTTCTGAGGAGCAGGCAAGCAGCAGCAGAATATACTGAATATACTGCTCNAAATAGAGTTTTTGAGCATTTGTATAATCTAAACAGTAAGAGCCAGGATCTGCACACTTTAGCTTGCATTCAAATTTGGTCTCTACTGAAAACCAAATACTATTGCTTACATAAAGGAACAAGAGTACATTTGTATCATCTTTTGATACAGAATTATTTCCTTCTCTTTTTGCTCCTCTTACTACCACAGCTCCCCGGACCTCTTCTCTATCAAATACCCCCAAGAATGCATTTCATTTAGGAAGTCTCTCAGCACTAACACACCAAGCTATACAAGTTTCAGTGTATTTCTACTACTGACCCTTCTCTTCCTACATTATTATTTTTAATATACTTGTTTTTTTATATATACTTGTTTTATATACTTGTTTTTTATATATACTTGTTTTCCTTTTTATATTTGATTTAGGTCACTGGAAGCACAAAAGAGGCACTAACATTTACAAAACTATGGGAAAGAATAAGTCTTTATATAATACTGCCACTAGCTAGAGCATGAAAATGAGGTCTGCATAGCAATCACAGGTTGAACTTGAGGGGATCAACTTTAAGGTAAAAATAAGCATAAACATTTAAGCATTTAACATGCTGCCATATGCCTTACAGTAAGATGATAATTCCTCTCCCAGGAGCAGGATATCTATCAGGTCATTTGAAATTGGAGTTGCTATAGCAAACATCCTAGCTAGTAACTAAACAGTTATGCAAAACTTTTATGGATGTGGCTAGAAGCAATATTTTAGTAGCCCCTACACAGCTTAAACTGTTGTCCACAAGGCTGGTAACAAACAAAGGGTAACGCTTGTATGGCTTACACCTTAAAACTGTGCCTTACTTTTCATATGTATACCTATATTCCTATATCCTGGGATATAAAAAAGGATTTTTATGTCACCAGGAATTATTTTAATGAATTAGAAATTGTTTGGCTCCTATCTGAACTTCCCTAAAAATCTGCAAAAAGCATGAAATACAAATCAGACTTTGGTCACAGAGAGATTCTATTATCCCTGATAATTTTTTAACTCCATCTTTATTCAGACTAGCTTCCAGAATAATGCCAACAAGCAAAGAAAGCATAAATCAGAGCACAAACTTCAAAATGTGGAGTAGGAATTACTGGGATCCTGAAAAAGAAAATCTGTAAGAAATACTGTGTGAATTTTTGAACCCTTCAATCTCATTTCTGATTAGCTCATGAGTGATTTGTCAAGTTCTGTGGTCAGCTCTCTATGCCTCCACATTTAATCCAAACATTTGCACAGAAAATCAACATTAAGACATGGTAAAGTAAGAGTTCCCCTAAAATTACTGCTTAGGTGTAAATATGTGTATAGTAAGGAAGGAGGAACTGTATTTTAATGGCAGCCCTGGATTGTGTTCCTTAAAAGAGAAAGAAAATTGAAGGCCTGATATAAAGGCTTTAGCCAACAGAATAGTTTCCACTGACTTCAGAAGGATGTGAATCAGGCTCCTAAAGTAGCAACTCATTTAGTACTGACTGCTAAATTTATAGCACTTATTTTCTTTGAGCATAACAGCATCCATTCATCACACTGCAGTAACAAAGCTGTAACCTGATCTATGACAAATATTACAAGCCTAATGGCTGATGTCCATTACTGACGGGACCTGCTCACCATTTAGAAGAGATTGGCACTGAAGGATTACTGAGCAAACATAGCACCTGAAAAAACTTGCATGCAGGAGTCTGTCATCAGGTGTGTGATCGAGGGCATTATCTGAGAACGCTGGCTCTTATCTTCGGTTGGAAACTGCTGGAATTGCCAACAATTCTCAACAAAGAGCTTCCGTCATGGAAGGCTGATACACCGAGCCAGTCTGGTGGTGGTTTACCTTCCCAAGGCTTCATTCCTTTTTATGGATCACCTGAGACCAAGCAGCACACCAGTCTTTAACAGCTTAAATAGCAGGACAACCTAGCAAACTGATGACAATCAAGGGAAAACCAATCCTTTTTGGTAGAAAGACAAAATTCCAAGCATTCTCTCACAGTAACTTAGAAAGGCTTGCTTTAAAAACTGCATTTTCCCAAACAGGATGCTGAGAAAATTTTCTTGCTGCTGATTCCTATCATTTTGCAACATTCCCTATATTAAACTGCTCACTCGCCAAGTTTTCACCTTTTAAACCAATACACTTGTTCTCAGGAAAAAATTAAATTGATTTTCACCCTTTTTCTTTATGCAACCCTAGATAAAATTAAAATTATAAGATTTTGAAGAAAGTAAAAGAAAATTTATATTTGTACAAAAATACACTGTTATTTTTCTTGTTGTTATATTACAGCTTTGAAAGTTATTAATTACTTGCAACTATTAGCATGAGTGGTCAGAGAAATTTTATTTTTCCCAAAATTGTGACAACATATTTAATTTGCACAGGAGTTTTTAAAATGTAACTGGAAGTTTTGGTTTGCCCTTCTACATACTTCTTAAAGAAAATCTAAGTTAATTTGATACTTAAATTAAATTACTGATTAATTAAGAAAGTATGAGAAAAATGAGGTTAAATTCTTTAATATGCTGTGACCCAATAAGTATAAGAAAATCCAAATATTATGCAAGTATATAATTTTGCATTTTCAAACACAGAGACATATAAGTGAGAATATTTTAAAACAAAAGCTGAAATGGTAACTAGTTAGTAATTCACTTTTATCCACAAAATTTAGGCCAGATTTAGTCTTCTAAATCGCAGTGGCAATCAAAAGAATAAATACTACCTGTATACTAAATGGTAAATCAGACAGAAGATAGATGATATTTCCAATAAAAGTGGTGTAGAAAATCAGCTCTTAAAATACCTAAGACATTTTTGATGAAGTATTTTATACAGAAAAATAGTTGAATTAAGACATAAATGGAATATATAATTTGTTGCAAGAAAGGTTATTAAAATTAAAGAAGGTACATTTATCAAAATGTATTTCTTAAGTCAGGATATAAAGTTAATGTGGGATTAAAATTATGAAAAAAAAGAGTTTCATTAAGAAATTGAATGTTTTCAGTAAGAAATAATGAAATGTTTTTATTAATATTAGACCAAATTACATTATTATTAATGTAATAATGTTTAACACTGTTTAAATGTTTTAATGGTAAGTGATCTGAGCCCCTACCTAGATTAAGAGGCAGCAGGATTGTAGAAGCATTTATCCCAGCCATAGAGTTTAACTTCTACAGAGAACTGCAAAGAGATGTATTGGGTTCGGCTACCTAATTCATACACTGCAGAGGTGTTTATTTATTATGGAAAAATTCCATTTTTCAGAATGAAAAAAACCCTAAAAACTCATTCTTCATTTGAGACACTCGGTGTATGACAGTCAGCTAAAAAACAGTGTATATGCAAGTTCAGGCAGAGCTAAAATACACAAAAATAAACAAACACTGAAGGCAAGCCACATAAAAAAAGCATCAGCATTGATCTTGTATTCATAACTGGAGCCAATGCTTCAGTCAGAATTATTGCCCCATATGCTACATGAAAACTTCAGAAATTTACTCCGAAGTGCCTGCTGGCTCACGGTGAAAGCAGCTCTCTGGGCTGGATGGACAGAACGCAATGGTGCAGTTTATCTGTGCCTACCTGCATGCATTCCTGTAAGGAGATGCAGCGTGTTAGACACACACTGCACTTGATGTAGACAGTTTTGGAATTAAATACAACTATTTTTATTGCATTAAAGCTAGTATTGATATTTATAGGGTAAAAAAACCACAGCATGCCATAAGTTGCATAAGCAAAGAACATGAAAAGTAAAAAAACCCCAACCTCATATGTATTTAGAATTTTATTTTCTTTGAAGAAGCCAATAACATAACAAGCAAAATGAACTATTTATTCTTCACAGTTTGATTCTCTGAGTCATATGGAGTGCAACGTGCCCTGACCTATGAGTTAGCATTATACAGAAACACACTCTTCTAAAATATTTTCATACTCCATGCTAATTCCATTTTATCTTGTTTTATTTAAGATGTATTCCATGGAAAATCTATGTAACTGTCAAATATTGGTAGCTATTTACTTTGCCTTTTTATTTTGATTTGGCACAGTTTTGGAGGAATATGTTCTCCTCCATGGCCAAGCATGGATATTCTCAACATCTGGATTACTAAATTTCTTTCAGAATGTAAAGCATTTTATACAGGAAGATTTCAGTTTGGGTAAAGAACATTGCAAAGAGAAGAGGGGCTGGTGTCAGGGATGAAAGATCAGCCTACCCAGCAGTTACTGCTGCCATGGCAGCTCTATAGCTCAACAGAAAGACTTCCTTCCTAACAAAGATGTATTTTAGAAGTTTCTCATGTAATGGTATTTAACTTCCAATATTAAAAAAGAAAACAAAGTAATATATTAGGAAAAAATATTGAAGAGATCTCCACTTTTAATAATACAAAATTGTTACTAAAACTATTGTAAGTAATATATTGTTAACCTACCCTGAAAACAAGAAAACTATGATTGCTGAAAAAATCCTACCTCTTATAATAGTTTGTCATAGTCTTAGTACATCTTTGTATTTTACAGTTAAAATAATGAGCAAATGGATATAATGTAAAGCTCAGTTATTTCTGAAGTGAAAATGTTTTATTACTGAATAAAGTACCTAATTTGGCATAGAATCTTGATCCGCATTTTTACAGATGTAAAAATTTTAGTTGTTCAAATCAATCTAAGTTACATATAAATAAAAAACTGTGGACTGTAGTAATTAAAAGGATTGGCATAAAAGAGACAAAGCTGTGTTTTCAGAAGTAACCAGTAAAGAAATAAATTTAAATGAGGTAAAGACATGCAGATTAGACAGAGATATAATACTGCCATTATAAGTAATTATGAGATATAGTCTAAGAAATATGCTAAGTGTATGTTGTTTGGTTACTTAGGGCAGGACACAAAAAAATTAATGAGAATTTTTTCTATCACCCACTTCAAACTACAGCTTAGAAACTTTTATTTGAAAAAAAAAAAGGCTTTTGACCTAAAACACTGTTGCTCATTTCCACAGGCATGCTTTCTACAACTAAAATAAAAATGCTTTACTTTGCATTTTATGCTGTCTGCCAGGTATTTCCTGTGAACATCCCATCTAAAATCTCTTGGTTCTAGTAACTAAAGTCTGTAAAGAAAATCCTGGCAAAAGTGTAGTTCTAAGCTTCACGAGCAGTCATTTTAAACAGAAAGCTGGTTTTGTTGTGTTGACAATCACATTTTAAACTGATTCCTTCCAGATGAAAAGATGCTATTTCAAACAATGTAATAAAAGTGTGAAGTCAGCTGTTCTAAGGACATAAAAATGATTTATCTGTTCTCTGGTCACTGTTTTTTTTCCCTTGATACAGTGGAATTTTTATTTTAAAGAAGAGGTTATCAAATAATAGCTACCAGAAGCCCAAATTACAGAGAAGTAAATAACCACTTGTCTTTTAAAGAAACACATAATGTACCTACAATTAATTTTGCACCTCATGGTGCCTCCACTACCGTGTTTATGAAATGTTAGATGCAATGGCTAGATTAACATAACTGATAAACAGCTAATTCTTACAGCTGAGTACTGACAACCGTCAGATTTCACAGCTATCTCCTTTGGTAAGAAAGAGGTTTCAGATAGATTTCAGACTTTTTTATCTGTCTGTAACTGGGCATGACAGCCTTGCCCCAGCTCAGATCTGAGAGACAGCCCCCCCCACCCCCAATCTCTCCATCATGGTTTGATTCAGTTTCTCATGTTTTAAATACAGATTTCAGTTCTGGAGACTTTAATGGCACTAAAGAGATATCATTTCAGAACAAGCAGGATTTTTAGGGACAGATCCCCAAAAAGCAGCATGATCCAAAAGTATGGCTGAAGCTTAATTTTCCATTTAACAGAAATTGCTGAAACCTTTGTTCAGGGGATATGCAGCCCTGGCTGTGACTAAACTCTGGCTCCTGGCCTGAAAGATTATCAGCAGCTGAAATTTTTGTGCAGTCCTAGGGGAGCCAAGGAAGCTGTGGAGAAGGACAAGACGTATGGCACAGGCTGTGCGAGCTCTTCCCAGGTTCCTGACTCTAGGTGGCTCTCAGCTCAGCAGCTCCAGGGCACGGAGCTTTCAGGGCTCAGAGGCAGCACCACGTCCCTGCCTGGAGTGAGGAGAAGGCTGCCAGGCAGAAATGTCTCCATCAGGGAGCAAACCTCTGCTTGGAGCACTAGGGAATGTCATCGTAGTGTTTCACCTCTGTGAAACACTGCTGTCTTTCACTGAACCAGTTACTGAAGCAGGAGAAATTCATGGCAGTTTTCCTGGGCTGCCAAATTTGGCAGACATATTCTTCACTTTCAGAGAATATAAACATATTCAGTGAATTTGATGATAAAGCCTAGTATGGTGTTTTCCACACACTAGACCTAACAGAAGGTTTATTATAAGCACAATTATCACATTGATCTATTTAAACATGATGTTTGAAACCATCAGAAACCTAATGTGGCAAAATGACAAATATCCTTGAATGTTAAAATAATAAGAATTAAACAGTTTTGACCTTCCAAGTAGATAGACTAAAATGGATTGCAAATAATTCTTGTAGGTATCTTTTTACTTCTTTAATGTAAGCATCTTATGATGCAGTCATATGATTCCAGGGAGCTACTGCTATAAATACTAATGTTATAATGAGTTTTATTTATGTTATAGTATTAGAAAACAGAAGCAGTTGAGACATATCTTTAAGGTTAAAGCTATATGATTATGAAAATACTTGAAAAAATACAACTTGAACCTTAAAAAAATGCAGATCAGACACCCAATGTGAGTGTACCTCCAATGGCCTTAGCAAATGATAACAACTAATGCCAGTTAACATCTGGTGTGTTTACTTTTGAGACATTTTTAAGATTTACATAATTTTATTGTGTTTTGTTCCTATGGGAAATAAAGAAGTATGTGTTTCATCTTTAAAGCACATGATTCTCAGAAGTGATTATCTTTAAAGAAGTGTTCTTGTTTACTGCGTTGCCATATATACCAGATTAAATTTTGCAAGTAAAACGTGTGTCCGTCAGTAATAAAAATGTGGTTAGTCAAATGCTGCCCTTAGTTACACCACTGTAACTTCACTGTATTACAGACAGCTACACACATAAAGTTTTTCACATTCCAAAGCCATTTTTTAATGTTTTCAAGCGTTAACATATGAAGATGGGGGTAGGGAACCTCCAGTCAGGAGCAGAGAATTCTTTCCTGAATGGGATGATGAAAACCTCATGACAGTAACATCAGTAAACACTGCTGGCCCTGGAGACAGTCTGGTCTGTGGAACAGGGGGCTAGCCTTGCACTCAGGATATCAGCTCCAGGCATAAACCTGCCACTATGCCCACGCATGCCCTCAGACAAATACTTCATAAAATGAGCTGCTGGTTAAGCCTTCAGAAAACTTCTGAATTACTAACCTGTATCAAATAATGCAATTTTGTGTCCAACACATGTGTTCCTCAGAGCTTTGCCATTAAACTGCTACCATGGGCCAAATAAGCAACACGGTATCAGGCTGCTCCCCGGAACCACCCCTGTGCATGCTCCAGTCCAGATCTACTTGACTCTACTTGACTCACTTCACACATCAATATCCCCATCTGTACATTTGAGGTAATGGTACTTCCTTCTTCTGTGAAGTGTTTTGAGATCCACTGGTTAAAAGAACAAGTATCATCTTTATTTTGTGACTCACTAATGTTGCAAAAGCATCCAGCCACTTAGAATTGTTGGCACTGGATTAAGAAGTGGTTATATACAAAAGAAAGCATAATGCACATCACCTTCATATAAATATATAAAAGATGTCTCCTTTGTGGCCATATTTGATCTAAAACCATTTGAGTATAATATAAATCAATATGTTAAAGCAAATTATCAGGGAAATTCTGTCAGTCAAATTTTATGCATTCCTTTAATCTTGAAAGTAGTCTTTATGATTACTTTATTCAAGGCTATACCATCATTTAAATTTTATGGCTCAGCACCCATTCAGAATAAGAATAAAAATGATAGTTTTAAGACACAAGTCCAGACGAAATAGAGACAATGAAATGAAACTGATAACAGCAAGATCAGATATTGCACATAGGTCCATGTAGACCAAAGGCTAAAGTGAGAATAATTGGTATAAGAACAGTTTTAGGGAAAGAAGATCCATTACTCTGCATATATATGTCATGAGCTATGAAGAAGGAATTCTTACTAATTAGCCAGAAGAAATTCTGAAATTCTTTGATTGGGGGGCACCTAGTCTATGCTAAGGAATCATTTTTCTTTTCACTGCAGATATGTGAGACCAATTTCCCAATTTCCTATCTTACTGCACAGGCATGAGGGCACTTGCTGAGGAGTACTGTGGTCAAAAATAAATGTACTGATTAAACAGCTGATAAATTTAATGATGTACTATGAGAACTAGCTATGTCCTTATCTACATTTTGCAAACTCATGCTCCCTGAATATATACGAATACTAGCTTTTCTAAAAGTGGGCATTTCTTCTTTAAAGATGTGCAAAGCAAGAACAAGGGTTTCAAGATTCAGCCCTAAGACATTTATTTCATTCATGAAAGCCAGCGGATTTAACACAGGTTCCCAGTTTAAGCCACTACATTGTCCTTTATAATTTCAATTAGAATTCTCAATTCAACAATTTTTTATAAAACTTGAGACTTTATGTTTTGGATGATATTATTTCACACAGGGATGTGATAATTATTTCTGATACTCTAAATTACAGGTTTTTAGTGACATTTGTAATAAACACAATAGTATGGCAAGAAGATGCCAAGGTAGAATAATGTGATCCACAGAATAATTCTACAACGTGACAGATGAAAAGAAGAAAAATTAGCAATATGCTATGAACAATGGGGGTGCATCAGGACATATACAGATCGACATTTTGTAGGTGTAGTGCTTTTTTTTAGCATCTTCAGGCTCATTTTAGCAAGGCTGGTACAAGTATTATGAGTTTGTAAGTGTGAGACAGGCCAGTAGGCTTAGAAGAGAAAATCTATATATAGACTTTTTTTTCTCTTGAAGTACAAGGGCTAGTAGACTGTCTGCAGTGCTCAGGTGGAAGTTACTGTTCCTGAAGTGGAGGCAAAAAAGGTACCTGTATTTAAGTTTGCAAGATCACAGTTTCTGAAACTGTCAGTGTAGGCGAGTCTCTACTAAGAAATAAGATTCTTGAATGTGGCAAGCAATCGTGGGTCCAAGTTCTCTTCTGCTCCTCCTGGTCTGAAGTGCTAACAAGAAACTAAGGAGCGGGGCAGATAGCTCTGTGTATGTGAAATAACATCTTAATTTACAACTTCTGCTTCCCTCAGAGCACTGAAAGCAGAGCCTAAAGTCTGGTCTTCTGACACCACAAGAATTTATGCCTCCAGTAAGTGGGAATTAATCTCTCCTTTATAAATGTACACTGGGAAAAGGGATTTTTGGCATGACTGACAATGTCACACTTTCCTGGCTGGACATTTCGTTGAAGACTTCAGGTGAAGGATAGTATTTGTATTTTGTGAACCTTTATTTGGGAGCAGGAATGGTCACTGATGATGTGGTGAGTGCCAGAGACTGGTGCTTGACTGCATGGCTGCCAACTCTGCCAGTCTCCTTCCCTGACCTGCAGGCATTTAGCAGCAGCAGAGTGTCTTCTGAAGCCAAGTGGGAGAGCCAGGCCTCAAGAGCACTGCTGCAATCTCTCAAACACTTGTCACCATGACATAGCAGGCAAGACAAAGGAGAGTGCTAGCAAATTCCCTAATTGATGTATGATCGCTGATATCACATAAACCAGGAGCCCTCCAGCTTCAGCATGTTTGCTGATGACTCTGCACTCATCCAGCTCCTGCTTAGTCTTGGCTGCTCTCCCACATACTCCACCCATAGCTGACAAGTTTTGTGCAGCTTTATAACCCCATTAATGCATGAGTCAGGGCACTGCTTATTAAAAAAAAGGTGTGTGTGGTCATACAGACAATTATAGGAACAAGAGAGTGGTAAGGTGGTGCTGAGAACAAGACAGGAATAATTATAAAGCTATTGGACTGTGTAAATGTAGAGGTAATTGCTCTTTACCAAAGCAAATTAAACATAAATAATCAAATAACTCAGCAGAAGTAATGAAGTCTCAAATTAATGACAATTGTGTTTTGCACTTTCCCAGGACCATCTAGCTCTAAGAAAGGCTAACAAACACTTTAAACTGTAACTTATTGAGGTGTTGAATTATGAAACTGGAATCCAGGACACTACTACCCTCCTTATTTCAGGCAAGTTAACAAATGAATGAGAAAGTAACAGCTTTCTTGGCTGAGCGCCTCCCAAAAAACCCAACTATAACCCAGAACATTTACTGTTAAAATTATGAGCCCATGAAAATCCAAGTTTATAAGAACAAAGTTGTTTACAAAACTGAAATAAAAGCATCCATCATTTTAATGCTGTAACTGCAGATTAAGACAATGCAGATGGGCATAATTTTCCATTCTTAATATGAGACACAACACCATGTGTCTTTAATATAGATACAACATATACATTCTAGAACATTGGTTTATTCTTACATTTCAAATTCCAACTTAAGTCACTATCCAAAAAAAGCAAGTGAATACAAATGCAGCAAAGATCATGATGATATAAAAATCAGTCATTTTACACAATGTAACATCTTATTTGTAGGATCTACAGAAAATGAAAAGTTTTTTCTATTAATGGTTTGAGTTAATCCTGTGTCCAAACATTTTCCCCAATAAGCATCACATTTTTTTTATGTTGGCTATAAAGCTGTCACTCCTCAATAAACAGATATGCTCCTGGTGGGTTTACCTCACTGTCAAAGATCTGTCAATTCATGCATCGTCTCATAAGTGAAACCAGAGAACCTTTACTGCACGGCTCCTAGCAAATCCAGCTGAGCAGAGCTTGCTCATCACCTCAGAGGATTCCCACCACTGCAGCTCCTGTGCAATTGGTAGGGACTGGATGCTCCCAAAACAAGTTCACAAAATCCCTGAAGTTAATAGTTCTGCCTCCCTTTAAAAGAAAGTTATGTGACCTTTAATGCTCTGCTCGACTGAGCCTTCGTTTAGTGAGTCTCAATTAAATTTTATGTTTTGTGGCTCCCATTTTCTTGGACGACAAGAAAAGAGTTCAAGGGATGGATCCTTCTTTGAAGAATTTAATTCCCCATGAAGAAAATTTATTTCCAGCTAAAGAGATACTCAAAGTGTGGGGGAAGGGAATTTTTGTAAGACTTTTTCCTTTTTCCCTTTTTTTTTTTTGTTTGGTTTGGTTTGTTTCTTTTTTTGTTTTGCTTTGTTTTGTATTGTTAAAAGATTTCTAGTGTTTTGTAAAGAGAAAGGAGTTTACTGATTCTTTGAAATGGACAGTGTTCTGTTAGTGGTTAGACAATTATTTCCTCTGTCCTTTTCATTGTATTAAGGACAAAATCAGAAGGGTGGTTAAAGAATTCTGGCTGTTATTTGTGATGGAGAAGCTTTCCATGAAATCACCAGATTGCTACAGTGATACAGCAGTAACATAATAGTGGTTGATTTTCAGTAAGAGCCACTGCAGCAAACGAAACATTTGCATATGTGTTCATAAAAATAAATATTTCCTAGGCTGATTCTGCATACTTAACCTTAACATAATAAGGTCAAAAAAAAATGAAGTGTCTTGCCTAAACAGGGCTTTGACATTCTGGCTTACCTTAGTTGCTACTACTGAAAAATATAAGTACAAATCAGCATAAGTGATATTCCCAAATGTAAACATTTTCAGGGACAGGCCATTAGTAATACTTCTTTTCCCACTATGTTTCTTTATTTAGTTATGGGGTTTTTTTAGTCAATTTAACATAAAATTACAGATGCCAAAGGGGAATTCAGAGTGCTGGAGGAAGATGCCTAAACCCTTTTTAGTTTAGTTTAGTTCTTTTCACTTTAGTTTATACTAAACTCTTTATAGATTTAGATACTTAAGTGTTTTCAGAAAATGCCACACACCATTGGGGGTGTTTCATAGTCAATATGAAATAAACATGGGCCATAAATGAGTTTCTTATACCCTCCTCACAGATTTACACACCTGAGCCTGAACACGTCATACACTGATTTCATTTGCTTAGTATCTAATTGTGAAGCCCTTTCTTGGGGCTCTCTTCATATTTTTGTGGTCACACAAGGAATGGGTTATCAGGATTAAAGGTTTCCACAAACTAAAATAATTCACATTCCACCCTCACTTCCTTCACAGTTGTCACAATCATCATGCTCCAGAAAACTGGACAACTTGTGCAGACAGGAATGAAAGACTCACGGAGTCAAACAGGTTTTTCAGGATTAACTGATTTCTTTTATTTTTATCTGAAATTTAACATTATAGCTCATCTGAGATTTTTTATCTCATTTTTTTTCCTAGTGCTTACTACTGATGTCTGTTTAAATGTGAATTTCTGCCTCTGCCTAACTTCCAGGAGAAAAACAGGTATTCATTGCTTTTTGTTTAGATCAGTATTGACTGCTTTTGAAACAGGCAAGTAAAACTCTGTATTAGCTCTTGCCCAACAGAAATTTTGTGCAATCTACTGCTAAACTGTGATTTAAATATATAATATTTTCATGTAATCATCTTCTTTTTTCTGCTCACAGATTCATGACTTGGTACAAACATAAAAAATGAGATAAAAATCT
>VZTT01042018.1:12378-29209 GCA_013400855.1 Buphagus erythrorhynchus | reverse complement strand
CCATCCCTTGGGAATTGTCTCTCCCCATCCCTTGGAGAGGAGCAGCAGCTCCCAAACCAAGGGCAGGGGACAGAGGCTGCAGCTCAAGGCCAACAAACCCCTCTGAGCTTGAGCCTCAAGGGCTTGGGGGTGATTTTCAGGAGAAGCCCCCTCAGGAATCCCCCTGGACTGGGGGAAGGGGAGAGGTCAGAGGTGGAATTTTGGATTTAATCCCACTTCAGATGGATAAATCCGCTCGTGAATCTGGGCCTTAACCTTTCCATGTCTCTGTCATCCCTATAAAGTCTAGGGGATAATTTCTACCTCAAAAAGCTGATGAATGGTCTGAAATTATAGCTGGGCTCAGGGCTATCATTAGGCTTAAGGATCCCAAGGCATTTTCTGTGAGAAGGTGGGAGAAGCTTTGCACTGGAGCCATTTCATCCTGAACTGTCCTTTCCACCTGCTCTTCCTGTTTTTCCCTTTCCCTCAGCAGTGACACAGCAGTCAGGACAATTTGTGGCTAGAGCTGGATGCACTTTGTGGAGGTGAGCACAACCAGCCCAAGCTCTGGTCCAGACAAGCACTTTATTTAAAACAAAAATGATTTTGCGCTGAGGAAAAAAAAAAAAATCAAATTTCCCCGATATTTAGATCACAGCTTGGAAGCAAAGATTCAGATTTCGGGGAGCCCATGCCTAGAAGCATCAGAAATTTCCATTAGAGCCATTTCTGGGGAGGGAGGGGAAATAATTCCACCCTCCCTAAATGTGTGTTCAAACATTATGTTCGTGGAAATTGAGTATCTCTGTTTCAAGCCTTCGAGTATTTTAATAATAATTTTTGTTTCTCAGGGCTCCAGCTGAGATCTGCTGGTGCTGCAGGGGCCAGGCACCCCAAGCACTTCATTCCTGCTGGGCTGTAATTATTGTCTCCACCCAAGTTCATAAGAATTTTATGGTGGTTACTGCAGCAGCTCCA
The DNA here is from genome assembly GCA_013400855.1 of Buphagus erythrorhynchus. Taxonomy (NCBI): domain Eukaryota; kingdom Metazoa; phylum Chordata; class Aves; order Passeriformes; family Sturnidae; genus Buphagus; species Buphagus erythrorhynchus. The sequence continues at coordinate 28,249 of VZTT01042018.1, read as the reverse complement.
CTTAGAGGTAGAGGCTGCTTGGCTTTTCCATTAAAAGGTCTTCCTTCCCCCCCCTCCCTGCTCCATGGATTTAATGCTTTAATCCATTTTGGAAACTTGATCTGCAGCCTTGCAGTCTCAGGCAGCATCCCACCCCAAAAATTCAGCTCCAACAGGTGGCTGGGGTTGTTTTTGAGGATAAAAAACCCATTCAGCAGAGATTGGGGTAACTCTGGTGCACAGACACATCCACAGGAGCCACGTCCAGCACAAAGCCCCAAAATCCAGGATTTCCACAGGACCTGGGGATGCTGAGACACAAATGATGCTCCTGGAGCCAAATTCCTCCCACAGCTCCAGACAGTCCCACTCTGGAATTGGCCATCAGCACACAGGGCATTCCTGGGGGTTTGGGGCTGTTGGGGTTGGCAGAGGTGACTCTGGGTGTCACCCTTGGGTGGCTTTTGTGTCCCTGTGCCCCCTCAGGTGTGACCCCACCTGCAGAGCTGTCCCAGCCCTGTCCCAGCCCAGGGAGGAGCTGGAGCTGCTGCAGAGAGCCCAGAGGAGGCAGCAGGATGAGCAGAGGGATGGAGCAGCTCTGCTGGGAGGAAAGGCTGGCACAGCTGCCATTGTTCAGCCTGCACAGGAGAAGCTTTGGGCTGAGCTCAGTGGGGCCTTGCAGGGCCTGAAGGAGCTGCAGGAAACATGGAGAGAGACAATTCCCAAGGGATGGGGGGACAGCACACAGGGAATGGCTTCCCACTGCCAGAGGGCAGGGCTGGATGGGATCTTGGGAATTAGGAATTGTTCCCTGGGAGGGGCTGGGATGGAATTCCCAGAGCAGCTGTGGCTGCCCCTGGATCCCTGGAATATTCAGTTCCAGGATGGACACTGGGGCTGGGAGCAGCCTGGGACAGTGGAAGATGTCCCTGCCATGGCAGGGGTGGCAATGAGATGATTTTAAGATCCCTTCCAACCCAAACCATTCTGGGATTCCTGGACCTCCTCTTTTTTCTGTCCTCTGTTATTTCTTTCCTCCTCCAGATTCTCAGTTGTTTTCCCACCTCCCTTCTGCCTCAGCTCCTTCCTAATCAATGGCCACCCCCATTTCCTCCCCATGCAGCTCAGCTGACACCTATTCCCATTCTCTAAACACAACAATTTGTGCTTTTGTGGCACCTCTGCTCAGGCACGTTCACAGCAAACATCACACAAAGGTGGCAGAAGCAGCAGCCTGAGAGAGGGAGAACAGGAATCCAGCAGAGACTCCTGTTTTCCACCACAGCCATGAACTTTTCCAAGGAATTCCCATCAAATCCAAGCTGCTGGAGGAGAGAAGGGCCATCAGGTGCCCTTTTCCACCCTTGTCAGGCTGGCAGGGATCAGCACAGGATGGTGTCATCACCACAACCCACAGCCCAGGGAACTGAAACCCCTCAGCAGCACAGAAGTGAAACTGGCTGCACACAGATTGTCAAATTCGAGTGTAAACATCTGTGTCCCCCCCAAAAAAAACCCCACAGACAGAAAAACTGTTTTAGTGAGCTCAGTCCCACCCTTGCAACGTTTCCCACCCTGCTGTGCAAGAAGAGGTTTCTGAGGGCTCCAGGTGAAATGCTGAAGGTGCTGCCTGCTCCAGGAAGGGACAAAAAGCAGCACTGGAGCAGAAATGGGGTTTTAATCACATTTTAAATTGGCACTGACACATTTCTGGCACGCTGGGTGTTCATCCCATCAGGAAGATTTTTCTCTGAGGGAAGGGATTTGAATGCTGCAGCACAAGGGAAGAGGGGAAAAGTGACTTTAGAGCCTCCCTCCCATCTCCCTGGGGGAGATGAGATTTCAGGGAGCAGCCCCAGACTCCTCCAGGGAAGCTTCCCAAGATATTTGTGCACTTTTGGTATCCTGGGGTCCACGTGAAACTCCTCTGAGGATGCCCCAGAGTCTTTTCATCCCTTGATTCAGGCACTTGCTATCCCAGGTAGCAGCCCCAGCCTCCTGCCCATGCTGATTTTTCTCTTTTTATGGAACCTGAGGCATTTTTTTGGGGAGTCTTTTCACATCTCCTCCAAGGAATTGAGATCTCAGGTAGCAGCAAAACTCAGGGCCTGAATTATCTTGATTTCAACATCTTGGAAATAACTCTGAGAGCAGCAGCAGCTTCCACATCTGCCTGGGTCGATGTTTCATGTCTGCAGCTCAGGGTGATATTTTTGACTTCTGAGAGAAGCAAATTATCAGGGAAAATCTCCCCAAGAGCAACAGGGACTTCCCTTATCACCCAGATAAAGCCAAATTCAATCTGAGTGCCTGCTGAGCATGACAAATGTCTCTATTGCTTGATTTCAGTGATGTAATTTGGGTTGCTCAATGTAATTCCTGTGTTGCCTGAGGTGAAAAGTGCCAAAATAATTGGTGCATTTTGGCTGAGCACCCTTATTTTCACTTCACCAAAATAATTGAAAGGATTCCACCCAAAGACACAACCTTCAGCTGGCCTCACTGCTCTGGGGATCCCTCAGCAGCTCTGCTGCTTTTCCAGAACTGGAATTGTTAGCCTGGAAAAAAAATGTGGAGAAAGGGAGGAAAAGAGTGTGAAGGGCATGTCTGGAGTGCTGGGAAGGAAAGGAAAAGGGAAAAGCCAGGATCAACCATGTCCCTGCAGGAATGAGCTGATTTTCCAGATTTATTGTGAAAAAAAATCAGGATTTGGGAGAAGGAAAGGAAAGGAAAGGAAAGGAAAGGAAAGGAAAGGAAAGGAAAGGAAAGGAAAGGAAAGGAAAGGAAAGGAAAGGAAAGGAAAGGAAAGGAAAGGAAATCCAGCATCAGCCATGTCTCTGCAGGACTGAGCTGCTCTTCCACAAATATTGCAAAAAAATTCAAGATTTTGAAGCTGGGAAAGAAAGGAAAAGGGAAAAGCCAGGATCAACCATGTTTCTGCAGGAATTAGCTGCTTTTCCAGATTTATTGTGGAAAAAAATTCACGATTTGGAAGTTGGGAAGGGAAGGAAAGGGGAAAAATCCATCACCAGCCATGTCCATGCAGGAATGAGCTGCTTTTTCACCCCTATTATGAAAAAAAATTCAGGATTTGGGAGCTGAGAAGGGAAGGAGAGGGGGAAAAAGCCAGGACCAGCCATGCCCCTGCAAGAATGAGCTGCTTTTCCAATCTTATTGCATAAAGAATTCAGGATTTAGGAGCTGGGAAGGAAAGGAAAAGGGAAAATCCAGCACCAGCCATGACCCTGCAGGAATGAGCCACTTTTCCCACCTTTATTGTGAAAAAAATCCAGTATTTCTGGGGGTTCCAGTTTGCAGCAGGACCCCTTTTGGCCCTGTAGAGATCCAGAACAAAACATTTATTGATTCAGAGCACTGGAGATTTCATTCTGGGTAAGGAGCTGCTGTGTAAACACAGAGAGAACTTCCTGGAGTGAGAAATGTTCCCAAGGTCAGGTTTATCCGGGCCAGGCTGCTTTGGCAGGAGGGAAGGGGGTGTATTTCCCAAATTTCCAGCTTGACACGTGCTTAAACTTGAAAAAAAAATCCGTTAAAATTTGTATTTAACATTTAAGACAGCTCCATTTCCCCCTGTGACTGATTGGCATGGGCAGTTCTTGGAATCATGGAATGGTTGGGGTTAGGAGGGACCTTAAAAATCATCCAGTGCCATGGGCAGGGACACCTTCCACTGTCCCAGGCTGCTCCAAGCTGGCCTTGGACACTTCCAGGGATGGCACAGCCACAACTTTTCTGTGTCCCCACTCTCACAGGGAGGAATTCCTTCCCAAAATCCCATCTAACCCTGCCCTGCTCCACCTTAAACCGTTCCTGCCCCTCCATCCCTTGTCCCAAGTCCCTCTTTTTCCCTTTCTTTAGGTCCTGGAAAAAGCTCTAAGTTCTCCCTGGCATGTTTATTTTTTTTTTTTTTTTTGGGTCACCACCCTCATTTGGGTGTTTGGACCGTTGGTCACAATTTACAAACCATCTACAGCTGAGGTGAATAACAGCTTTATTTCATATTTAAATCCAGTGGCATCTGTGGTGCTGCTGGTAAACAAATCATGTTCTTTTTTTCTTTTTTTTTTTCTTTTTTTTTTTCTTTTTAAATGCCTCCTGCTCCAGCTGCAGGTTTGTTTTTTTTTTTTAACTTACTGATGAAACAGCACAGAACAAACAGAAGAGGCAAAGTTTTATTCTGTGCCAAACCATCACTGGTGGCTGAGAAAAAAAGCCCCCACCTGAGCATAGAATTTTGCCTNTTTTTTGTTTTGTTTTTTTCTTTTTAAATGCCACTTCCTCCACCGACGTGTTTTTTTTTTTTTTTTTTTTTACTTACTGATGAAACAGCACAGAACAAACAGAAGAGGCAAAGTTTTATTCTGTGCCAAACCATCACTGGTGGCTGAGAAAAAAAGCCCCCACCTGAGCATAGAATTTTGCCTCTTGCAGGCTTTGAGCACCTGCAAAAACCTCTCAGCCCCAGAATGAGCAGCTGTTAATTCATGAAGGGTCCAGTGATTTCAGCCCTTCTCAACTTCTGGATCAGATCTGGAGTGCTCAGAGATGAGAACCAGCAGAAATTGGCCCCAGTGTCTGGGAGGTGACATTTGGGAATGGATGTGGAATGTGTGGGTGGCACCCTGGGGGTGTTTGAACACAGGAGAGCTCCTGGCTTTGGCAGAGAGCCAGGGAGATGCTGTGAGGAGCCAGAAAAATGGGGAAAATTGATCATTTAGTGTGGTTTAATAACAGTGCAAAGGGACTAAAAGATAAAAAAACCTCCAAAATAAAATCATCCTGTTTCTTCCTAGAACCTGGAATTCTCTCCTTAATAGAATAGAAATGTCTGTAATGTCATTTGAGTTGCATTTGGGCCTTACATTTCATAGTTTTCCACCTATACCTTTTGTCCTTGTCAGCACAGACATTCTTGGCTGCCTTCCTTCTTTTTTTTCCCTTCTTTTTATTTAATAATTCTCTGTAACAATTTCTTTTTAAAAGGAAAAGAAAAAAAAAACCCTGAACAACCAAACCAAATTTCATGGCACAAATATTTTATTTATATATTGTATTTATTGTAATACAATATTTGGGTAAATACAATATTGTATTTATTTTAATACAATATTTGGGTAAATACAATATTGTATTTATTGGAACAAAGCCCAAAACCAAAAGGCAGTGATTACACCAACCCCATATTTTTGCCTTTTTCTCCCCTCTCCACAGCCAAACTTCTGAAGGTTTCACTCCATTTTTTTTTTTGTTCCCACTGGCATTACCCTTTATCAATGGCTTTTCCAAAGGGTGGAAATGAAGTGAGAAGTTCGAGTTGTGGCCTCTTTTCCCAGCAGTTTTCACTCCCTTTTCCCTCTGCCCATGCAGCCACTTTTATTGGAAGTGTTCCTTTGTCCCCCCTGCAGCCCCAGCTGATGGTGACACTCAGGGGTGACTCAAGCAGGGCACAGGAGCTCCATGTGACCGTGGTGTCACCCAGGACTCATGGTTCCCTCCTTGGATCCTCTCTGACATTCCCAGTCCTGGAGACCCCTGGAATCCTGCTGGAGAGGAGCTGGTTCTGCTCCAGCCTCTGGAGGAAAAGGGGGCTTCAAATTCCTGCATTTCAGTGCAGAAGGTTTGATCTTGGAGGCTGATCATGGAATCATGGAGCAGCATGGCTTGAAGGGACAATATCACAGAATCCTGGAATTCCAGAGGCTGGAAAAGCCCTCCCAGCCCATGGAGCTGTGCCCCATGGCCACCTTGTCACCCTGAGTGCCACCTCCAGGTGCCACCTGCAGGGATGGGCACTCCAAAGCTCCCTGGGCAGCCCCTGCCAAGGCCTGAGCACCCTTCCCATGGGGAAATTCCTGCTGCTGGCCAAGCTGAGCCTGCGCTGGCCCAGCCTGAGGCCGTTCCCTCCTGAACTCTGTGTTTTATTTTTGCTCTGAAGTTCTTTCAGTTTTGCCAAGTCTCAAGGGACCTCCTGAGCAATCCTATAAATGTAGGGACATCTCAGAATCCTTCTGAGGTTTGGAGTGTCCATCCCTGGAGGTGTCACCTGGAGGTGGCACTCAGGGTGACAAGGTGGCCATGGGGCACAGCTGCGACTGCATGGGCNCCAGCAGCAGGAATTTCCCCATGGAAAGGGTGCTCAGGCCTTGGCAGGGGCTGCCCAGGGAGCTTTGGAGTGCCCATCCCTGCAGGTGGCACCTGGAGGTGGCACTCAGTGCTCTGGGCTGGGGACAAGGTGGCCATGGGGCACAGCTCCATGGGCTGGGAGGGCTTTTCCAGCCTCTGGGATTCTGGAATTCCATGATTTCAGCTGCCAAATCAGTGACACTTGAAGGCACTTTTGAAGCCCAGTCACCCCTACCAGAGTGACCAGATCATATTTCCAAACTCAGAAAAACTTTCAGACTTTTCAAACTTGCCTTGTGTTCCAGCCAGGACTGCTCCTGTTTCCACTCCTTTTTTCTGGAGGGGCTCTGACCTTACACCTCTTGCAAGAATAAACATTCCCAAGTGATTTTTCCTAGCCTGGCTGGGAGGGAAGAGCTGATGGACGCACTGAATCCTGGGCTGTGGATTTGTGGATGTGTGGATTCCCATATTTGAGGCCTTGATAACTGTGGGAAGGGTTTCCAAAGGCAGAGCCCTGTCCCACCTCTGGAGAATTCCATCCTTGTGCCTGTATTAGGAACCACCAGGGATAATTCTGGAGAGAAATGGGGTCTGGAGTGGCTCTTGCACCCCAAAACCCTTTTTATCCTCATCAAAGGCTCCCAGGATGACCCCAGAATGATTGGCTTCCATGCACACAGCTCTGGGCTGATTTCTGGGTGGTTTTCCATCGATCTGTGGGAATGCTGAGCCCAGAGGTCTCAGATTTGGATTTTAACTCACAGTGCTGGTTTGCTGTGACACTTTCAGTGAGACTTTTGGAGGCATCCACACAAGGCCAGAGTTTCAGGATGACTTTTGGGGGTGTTTGGTCCCTTTTTTCCAGTCACCAGCGAGGTCAGGTCCTCTGTGCCTGACTCACTTTTGGACAATCTGTCTGTGCAGACACTCGGAGTTGCTGGAAATAAAATCTGTATCATAACACATAAAAACCAGGAAATGTTGGAAATAAATTCTGTATCACAACACATAAAAACCAGGAGATATTTATGGCCCTGCTGTCATCCCAAACCAGGAATACCCACAAACCCCACATTTAACTCCCAATCCCTTTGTCAAGCAGCCCCATAAACGATGAATAATGCAGGAGAGATAAAACCACTTCATAAAGCTGGATGGAAACGGGGCAGAAGCAGCAGGGAATAAAAGCCTGGAATAAAAGGTGGAATTGTTGGTGAGTGACACCCAGGTTTATGGTTTTAGGGGCTGTGGTTAACCAGGATGTGGCTCATGAGCAATCTGCTGGCAACAAGGAGTGACCCAAGTGGCTTCCTGCTCTGCCAGCTCCTGTCCCAGCCCCACACGGGCTCAGTCAAGTCTGTTCTGGAAAAAAATCTTTAAAAAAAAAAAGAAAATCAGCTCCCTCTTCTTCTTTATTCTGATTTTCTAGACTGGAATTATGGTCACATTTTACTGCGTTTCATTATTGCTGTTGTTGGAGTTGTCCCTGCATTTATTTTCTATATAGAAACTTCTCCAGAACTTTCTGAAGAAATAAATTGAGATCATGGTACAGCAGAACATCTGACAAAAAAACAACAACAACAACAAAAAAAAACCTAATTGAGAGCAAGATGGAAATACTGCAGATTAGTTCAGTAAATAAAGTATATTTTTAAATTTTCTCTCTGTTTTAGTGGTCTAGGTGTTGTATTTAGTGACACAGGGAATTTATTTTTGAAAGGAGGAAGATCCCTGTCCAGGACACTCACTTGAGAGCTGGACTGGATTATCCCTGTGGGATAATCTTTATTCTTTATTCTGATTATAAAGACTGGAATTATGGCCACATTTTACTGCATTTCATTATTGTTGTTGGAGTTTTCCCTGCATTTATTTTCTACATAGAAACTTCTCCAGAACCTTCTGAAGAAATAAATTGATTACGTGTTCTAGCAGAGCAGTTGACATAAAAACATCCCAAATTGGGAGCAAGATGGAAATACTGCCAATTAGACCAGGAAATAAAGTATATTTTCAAAGCTTTTCTGCCTCAGTGATGTGTTGTATTTAGTGAAATCAGGAAAACAGGAAATTATAGTTTGGAAAAAAAGGAAAATCCCTGTCCAGGCCATTCACTGGAGAGCTGGACTGGATGATCCCTGTGTGTCCCAACCCAGAATAATTTGTGATTCTGAGATCTGCAGGTGCCTCTCTGATGAGTGATAAAGGGAATTTTTATCAAACTTTGTTCCTGCTGCCCCTTGTGTTGTGCTGGCAGGGAAAGAGGAGCAAAGCTATAAAGGTTTATCACAAATTTGCTATTTAAAGGATGTCAGGAGCTCAGCCAGCCTTGTTTGGGGTAGATGCAGGATGGAATTGCCAGGGAATGTTCCTGGGGAGGGGGAAAATTGCTGCTACAGGCAGGCACTAATATTTCCATTCCTATTGAAATTTCTATTTCAATTTAGCCTTATTTATAGAGCTATTTCTAGTTAATTTTTACATTTCTATTTAATAGCCTATTCACATTTCTATTGAACTTTCTGTTGAAATTTAGCCTTATTTATAGAGCTATTTCTAGTTAATTTTTACATGTCTACTGAAATTTCTATTTCAATTTAACCTTATTTATAGAGCTATTCCTATTTGATCTTTACATTTCTATTTACTATCCTATTTACGTTTCTATTGAAATTTCTATTGACATCTCTATTTCAATTTAACCTTATTTGTAGAGATATTTCTATTTAATTTTTACATTTCTATTTACTATCCTATTTACGTTTCTATTGAAATTTCTATTGAAATTTAGCCTTATTTATAGAGCTATTCCTATTTGATTTTTACATTTCTATTTTATATCCTATTTACGTTTCTATTGAAATTTCTGTTTCAATTTCTATTGAAATTTCTGTTGAAATTTAGCCTTATTTATAGAGCTAACTGAAATATTTCTATTCATTAATATTTCTATTTAATTTTTACATTTCTATTTACTATCCTATTTACGTTTCTATTGAAATTTCTATTGACATTTCTATTGAAATTTAGCCTTATTTCTAGACCTATTTCTATTTAATTTTTACATTTCTACGCAATATCCTATTTATAATTCTATTGAAATTTCTGTTGAAATTTAGCCTTATTTATAGAGCTGACAATAAAAATGGGTGGAAGGGAAGGAACTCCACACTCAGGTTAGAACCAGGTGGTAAAATGAGGGAAAAGGAGGAAGAATCTCAATTTTCCTCCAACAATTCCTGGTTTTCCAGGATGTCTGTGGCTGATAACAGATTCCTGCCAGTCCCTGCTGCTGAGGTAAAGATGCTGGAGCTGCTGCCAGGCAATGTTTTAGTGCTGCCAAGGCCAACACCATCATCTGAGGTCTTATCAAAGATGCAGAATGTTACTTTTGTTCTTTCAAAAATTAATCAGGGGTAAATCCAAAATAGAGTCGTGTCATGCACACAGAGAAAGCCTTCATCATTTTCTTGCTGAATGTTAGAGAAACTGAGCCTTATCCTCTGCTGTGGCTTCATAAAATGTTTTAATTCTCTGTGAGGATTTTTTTATTATTATTATTTTTTCCATTCCTTTCTTTCCTGCCATTGCAGCAGCAGTGATTTTCAGAGGGCTCTGCCTGACAAGATGGAATTGATCTCCTGCTGGCCCCACCACAGAGTGTGGGATTTTCCACCCTGCCTGGGGGATCTGAGCACCCACTTCTCTTTCATTTTAGCAATGCTGCTGCTCAGATTCTCGTGGCACTTTTGGAAAAGCCAGCCTCGATTTCCCAACCTCCCTGAATGAACTCCCTCTAGAAAGCACAGATACCACGGCAGAGTCAGGAATATCAGATAAACCCTGACTGATAGGGGTAACCTCCCTTTTTTCTTTTTTTTTTCTTCTTTTTTTACAAACAAAGTGTAAATGATTTAAATATAAATTAATTCTGTTTCCCCAAAGGCTCTGAGCAGTTGCCATGGTGGGAATGAATCCAGCACCAGAATTCTACACCCCATAAAACCTTTTAGTGCCTTGCAGGGTGTTCAAGCTCTACCAGAAACGAGGAGTTTGATTTTCTCAACACTTGCTCGGGGATTTTTTTTATTTTTTTTTTCTGCTGCTCAGTAACATTTTCTTTTTTTTCCTGTTGCAGGGAAAAGCTTCACTCTGACTATCACAGTCTTCACAAATCCTCCCCAGGTAGCCACGTACCACAGAGCCATCAAGATCACAGTGGATGGACCTCGGGAACCCCGAAGTAAGTGAGCTCAGTAGGGAATTTCCAGAGGAATAAAACTGATTTAATGTAGGGGCTCATCCCCATCCACACCAAATCCAGCAGTGTGTGGATAAAATGGGAATGTTTCAAGCTTTACAATTTTATTCCTGCCTTGCTGAAGTGACTTGCATTTCTGAAATATCCAGCCAGGCCTGGCTCAGACCCAAGAGCTGACAGAAGGGATGCTGGTAAAAGGTGGACAGTGAATACCCTGCACATCATTTCTTGCTTTTCAAATGTTAAGAGTATTTTAAAGCATTGGAAACCAATATGGCATTGATCAAACCCTTCAGGCTCAGCCACCCTGCAAACAGGAATAAATCCCATAGTTTGCTGCTTCCTGAATTCCCTGAACCTCAGCTGTGGGACAGCTTGGGAGAACACATTTATTTGCACAGATAGCAAATCCTTTCTTTCTTTTTCTTTCTTTCTTTCATTCTTTCTTTCTTTCTTTCTTTCTTTCTTTCTTTCTTTCTTGCTTTCTTTCTCTCTCTCTCTCTCTCTTGCTCTCTTTCTCTCTTTCTCTCTTCCTCTCTCTCTCTCTTTCTTCCCTTTTTTAAAAGAATGAAGCACAAGGTGGAGCTGAAGGATGTGATATTCCCAGGGAATGCCTGAGCCTTGCTCACAGGGGATTGTTCTGTCCAGGTGCTGAGGGCAGACAGCTCTGGGTGAAATGGAGTGAGGGTGGAGCAAGGAGAGATCACAGAATAAGGGAATGGTTGTGGAAAAGGGATGTTAAAGATCATTCCATTCCACCCCCAGACACCTTCCACTGTCCCACGCTGCTCCCAGCCCCAATGTCCAACCTGGAACTGAACATTCCAGGGATCCAGGGGCAGCCACAGCTGCTCTGGGAATTCCATCCCAGCCCCTCATTGCCATCACAGGGAACAATTCCTGCCCAAAATCCCATCCAATCCTACTCTGAAGCCATTCCCTGTGTGCTGTCCCTCCATCCCTTGGGAATTGTCTCTCTCCATGTTTCCTGCAGCTCCTTCAGGCCCTGCAAGGCCACACTGAGCTCAGCCCAAAGCTTCTCCTGTGCAGGCTGAACAATGGCAGCTGTGCCAGCCTTTCCTCCCAGCAGAGCTGCTCCATCCCTCTGCTCATCCTGCTGCCTCCTCTGGGCTCTCTGCAGCAGCTCCAGCTCCTCCCTGGGCTGGGATCCAGAGGCTCTGCTGTCACCAGAGGCAATCCTTGGCCTCAGTCACTACCCCAGTGGAGTGCATATTGTTATCAAAATGTAAATTGAGGTTTGGGATGAGTTCCTTGCACCCCTCCCACACTCTTGGCAGAAGTTCTGGATGTTGCTTCAGTGGAATTGTCCCGGGAGAACAGAGCAGCAGGGCTCAAACACCCTCCAGGGAATGAGACTCACAGCTTGGGGCTGCTTAACCAGGAAAGAAATGTTTCAAACTTCAGCTAAAATAGCTTAGAAAACTCAGGTTTTCTCCTGGAGCCTTCATTTACCTGAGTTGCATCATGATCCATGTTTTTAGTGGAAAAATGTGGTGTATTTTTTTGGATTTGAGGACAGGCTTTAGAACAAATACTCTGTCAGCATAAGGCTCCTTATTTATTTATTCTTATTTCTTTGGTTTGTTGTTTGGGTTTTTTTTTTTATTTAAATTGTGGTTGAGTTATCCCTGAAAAATATCCTCAGTGAACCAGGCAGCTGTGTGCATAAAAAAGATATTTGAGTATGCAAATTCCAGATTTGCATATGCAATTACCTGGGCATGCTCAGGGTTTGCAGACAATGAATAAACTTCAGTTCTTTGAATATGCATCTGCTTGAAACAAAATCCTCCAGCAGGCAAACCTTCTGTTGGAAATCAATTCTTCAGTTGGTAGAAGAGTTAATATTTAATGAGATTCTGCATTTTAAAAAGGAAGTGGAGATATGATCCTGAGACGGAAGCAGCACACGGGATCTGCCTGACCCAAATGCATGCAAAAGCTTCCTTGGAATTCATATTCCTTATTTTAGGCAAATCAGCTGCACAGGCAGGGAGGTTTCAGGCATGAGGAAAGGTTGGAGTCCCCCCAGCAGGAATCCCCCCAGCAGGAATTCACAGTTTTGTATTGCTGAGTCATTCATGACACAGCACAGAAGGGATTGTGGGGTCATGGAATGGGTTGGGAAGGGATTAAATCCCATCTGCTCCACCCCTGCCATGGCAGGGACACCTCCCACTGTCCCAGGCTGCTCCAGCCCCAATGTCCAACCTGGAATTGAACATTCCAGGGATCCAGGGGCAGCCACAGCTGCTCTGGGAATTCCGTCTCAGCCCCTCATTGCCATCACAGGGAACAATTCCTGCCCAAAATCCCATCCAATCCTACTCTGAAGCCATTCCCTGTGTGCTGTCCCTCCATGCCTTGGGAATTGTCTCTCTCCATGTTTCCTGCAGCTCCTTCAGGCCCTGCAAGGCCCCACTGAGCTCAGCCCAAAGCTTCTCCTGTGCAGGCTGAACAATGGCAGCTGTGCCAGCCTTTCCTCCCAGCAGAGCTGCTCCATCCCTCTGCTCATCCTGCTGCCTCCTCTGGGCTCTCTGCAGCAGCTCCAGCTCCTCCCTGGGCTGGGACAGGGCTGGGACAGCTCTGCAGGTGGGGTCACACCTGGGGGGGCTCAGGGACACAAAAGCCACCCAAGGGTGACACCCAGAGTCACCTCAGCCAACCCCAACAACCCCAAACCCCCAGGAATGCCCTGTGTGCTGATGGCCAATTGCAGAGTGGGACTGTCTGGAGCTGTGGGAGGAATTTGGCTCCAGGAGCATCATTTGTGTCTCAGCATCCCCAGGTCCCACCACTGCTACAGGGATCCAGGGGCAGCCACAGCAATTCCATCCCAGCCCCTCCTCACCCTCCCAGGGAACAATTCCTCATTCCCAATATCCCATCTAACCAACTCTTTAAAACCATTTCCTGTTTACTGTCACTCTCTGCCTGCATAAAAAGTCCTTCTCCTTCTTTTTTTGAACCTCTGGAAGTGGCTCTGAGCTCTCCCTGGAGCCTCCTCCTCTCCAGGTTGAACACCCCCAGCTCTCCCATCTTTTCCAATGATTATATTTTGCTGCCTTTATCTTCAAATTCGACTCCTCACCAAGATTTCCAAATCTCAGCCATAGCCACAACCATTTCATGGCTAAATTCCACTTAGGGAATTTTTTCCCTAAATTCCTTTGATGGAGACATGGATTGGATCTGTGGTGAGCCCTGTCAAACCAGGCCTGCCATGGACTGAAGGGATTTAGAAGGATATCTAAATCTCCTTGGATTGGGATGGGAATCCAAACAAAAGCTGCTGGATTTGAGTGTTTTAGCCTCAGTAATCAATATTTGGGAGCATTCCCCCAGATCCATGACTCAGTCATTTGAGCTGAAGGAATTCCAAATAGGCTGAGATGTTTTTTCTCCTGATTCACCAGAGATCTGTGGAAGCAATGGGAACAAAATGAGATCCTGCTGTCTTCCAGAGATCCAGAAAAACCTGCTGAGGTCCAAAACCAACCCAAACAACAATTTTTGATTCATTTCCTTTATGGTTTGGATGGTTCTCAGACAGCCTGGATTCCAATAATCAGATTAAGGATTAGAAACAATTTTTCCCTGCCAGAGTGGTCAGGCCTTGGGATGAGCTGCCCAGGGAAGTGATGGGGTCACTGTCACTGGAATTGTCCCCAAGGAGCCTGGGTGTGGCCCTTGGGGACAGGGTTTGGGGTGATGCTGCTGCTGATCAGTGGATGATCCTGAAGGGCTCTCCCAGCCTTTTTGGGATCCCGGGATTTGGGGCTCTCTGGGATGTGTGGAGGTGACAATAGGTGACAGTGACACTGTCACAGGGCCACCTTTGCTCTGCACAATTGTGTTCCTGCACATCCCATCATTAGATCCTGACTGCTGGCATGTCCAGCTCTTTGTCCAGCAGCACATCGAAATTTGCACTTCAGATTGTGATAAATTCCCATTTGTGGGAATTCCACATTTTCCCTTTTTCCCCCAATTGGATTCCTGTCTGTGCCTACCCAGACAAAACTTCTCAAATTGTCACAGCTCACAAAAAGAGCCAAGCTACTTAAAAACCTGGCTCTTCCTCCCCTGCTTTCATTATGGATTTTTAAAACCTCTTTTGAACTGAGCATTTTTATTCCCCACTTCTGAATAAATGCTTATTTTCAAAATGTTTTTTTTTTTTTTCTGAAGAGAAATCCTGCTGCACTGTCAGGGAGAAGGGCAGGATGACCTAACCCATCGTTTTCCTCTCCAACTTCTCTGATTCTATGATTCATAAAGCAATTTCTGTTTTTATGAGCAAACTCCATGGGGAAAATCATTAGCAGAAACCAGATCAAGAGTAGTGCTCCTGATGAAAATACTTTTGGTTAGGAAACTTGGTAGAAAAAGTCTGAGTCCTAAATTAAATATTTCCCTTAGGCCATTTGACCTGCTGTGTACATCTGCTGAAAAATTAGGTTTTTTTCTTCTTTTGTCTGCTCTTTTTCTGCTTTTCCTCATTGAATTGTTTTAACCTACATAGCTCTGAAAAATTCACTCATGGCCCAGGTGCCTGGAAGTGATGTGAAAGGAAAAGGCTACATGGATTTAGCCTCAGTCTAAAGTTAAGATGGGCATTAAATGTGATTATTCCCTGTTGGATATGTAGTTTTCCCAAATAATTTTGGGGAAAAAAAATCCAAGAGTGGTATGATGAGGGATGGGAGAAAGGGAATATATTGCTGAGCAGGAGTTGTGAAGGAGCCTAAAAAGCTGCTGGTTCTGTTCTGAAGGAAATCTTACCCTGCCTGAGGTCATTTTTAGGGAAACCCCAAGAATCTTCCCCTAGTAGAATAATAATAATAAAAGCCAAACTCTTCTCCAAAAAAAAAACCTTTTCATTATTTCAGTGGGCTGAAATAATATTAATGCCTTTATTTCTTGCTCTTTTTCTGCTGCAAGTGCCTCATTTTGGAAAGTCAGGCTGAATTGTACCAAATAACTTAGAAACCATAAAAATAGTTACCTGGTTATTTGGTTATTTGGTTATTGGGTTATTTGGTTATTGGGTTATTGGGTTATTGGGTTATTTGGTTATTTGGTTATTGGGCTATTGGGTTATTGGGTTATTGGGTTATTTGGTTATTTGATTATTGAAATGGTTACCATTTTGTTATTGGAAAATACCCGAAATATAAATGTCAGTGGTGGATTATCAGATCCTTCCACTCCCCTGGAGTTACAGGGGCTGGGAGTCACTGAGGAGAAAAGACTGAAGGAGATCCCAGCCCAGGGAGGAGCTGGAGCTGCTGCAGAGAGCCCAGAGGAGGCAGCAGGATGAGCAGAGGGATGGAGCAGCTCTGCTGGGAGGAAAGGCTGGCACAGCTGCCATTGTTCAGCCTGCACAGGAGAAGCTTTGGGGTGACCTTAGAGCCCCTTCCAGTGTCCAAAGGAGGTTTTAAAAAGGAGGAAGAGGGA
>VZTT01042017.1:3218-14871 GCA_013400855.1 Buphagus erythrorhynchus | reverse complement strand
CACATCCACACAGCTTTTGAACCATCTACACATCTGCCCCTTATGACAGGAACAAGTGTTCTAAGCAACTCTTATGCCATCGAGCAGCAGAAGTATGTGGTCTATGTTCTTGAGCAAAACACAGGTGAGATCCTTAAAACACCTTAAAATACAGCAATATAGTGGGAAAATTTAAAAATTGATGTACGATAATAAAAAGAGGCTCCCAGCTACCACTAAGCAAAAAAACCCGAGCACAGGTAAGCTAGGTATTTACAACTAAACTCTGTAACGATATATAGTAATAATTAATGACAGCACTATTATTTTTTTATCTATAAGAATGGGAAAAGTAGCATTTGTGATTGATCAGCTCACTTGTGACAATGTTTGTTCAGTTTGGCACTGATACTGGACTGCTGTAGCTTATATAAAAGCCTGGCATCTCAGTGGGTAAATTCCACTACCACGCTTCAAATGGTATTTTGCTTCAAACAAGTAATCCCCTCAAAACTTTCTGGGAAAGATCAACATCGTTGATGATGCTTAGCCAAATGGAAATCTTTGAAGTGGCCACCTAGCAGCTGTCAAACAACTATTAGTAGTAACAGAATACAATTAGTTTTTATGCCACAGAGAGTAATTTGGCCATGGCATTCATAAACCAGACCTTGACCAGCATTGCTCTTATCTTTCTAGTGATTAGTGGAATTTAGTTTTTTCCCTGTCCTTTTGTTTAAAACTCTTATTACCTGTTTGATTACTACACCAACTAACAGTGCAACTGCAACACAGACATTCATTTCTATACACGACTGGAATGCATCATTTATGTGAATATAATCATTCTGTCAATTTTCATTCTTTCTCACATTTTCATTGCTATATATGGCAAGAAAGTAACACAGTAGTGTCTAAACTATTTATTTTCTAAAAGGAGTCCTAATTACAGATTTGCTCCATGCAGATCAGTTTTCAAGGGAAAAATTACCTTAGTTTTAAAATTCCTGTTTAATCTACACGTGGTCTTCAAAAGGCATGCTAGGCATTTCCTTCCCAAAATCTCATACAAAAATGTGTTAAAGTAGTGCTTTGCCATCTGCTGACATCATTTTAAATATTTGTTAGTAAAATTAAAGATCCCAAATTGCCACATATAACACATTGAACACTACAGAGCAGACCCTTCCTCCTATGTCAAACAGAGGATGTCACTCCTATGACCTTTTTGACTGCAAAATGGAAGATTATCACTGTTTTGGACACTTGGGATGGGCACCACAAGCCTCAGTTGTGTGACCTTATAGGACTTAGATGAATTCAGAGCAGTAAATGTCTGAATCTGAAAGACTGCCACTGAAAGTATGGGGAATCCAACCGAGATGCTTTTAGGATGTCAGCAGAATCAATGCATCAAGAACTGGAGTTTCTTGTGGAGACTGAAGCAAGTGTTTAAAATCACTGCCCAACAGGTGTTTGTTAGGGTGTGGGTGGCAGGAGGAATCTTTTAGACTCAGAGTCAATGATGTATCTCTGTAAATCAGGTGGTTCTTTGCACATTCATACTGGGTATATGGGTAGCAGGTGATATTCTTCTTTGGAACAGTGGCCAAAAAGAAAGCATAAATTATTTTAAGACACACCTTGATCACTTTTTGAAGAGAAACGAGGTGGTGGGGAAACATGTAATATGGTAGCTCAGGACATCACTGTCATGAACTTGATAACAGGAGGGGTTTCATCTCCTGTCTTGTATTCCAGAGTTTCACACCTTACTGTGAAAAACACTGTTCCATTCAGCAAAGCAAAGATGTGACAGCACAGTGAAGGGAAAAGAGAAGTCTCCTGCTCATATTTCTGTTCAGAGTTCAAGGTGTGAGCTGCAACTAAGGGATCTTTTTTATTGTGCCTTTTCAATGAGCAGCTGGACACTCCTGTTATTATTAAAGCACAAAGCAAAATAAATCAATGAAGCAAGCAATAATATGCTGTAAATACAAGGTTTGTAAGCAGGCAGTCAGTGTTCGTGCATCTTCCACTCAGTCCCAGGGAACACACCAGTATTATGCATTTCCATGTAACAAATGCATAAGCAAGCAAAAGTATTGCAAATTATTGTCCTGACAGGGACATTATATTTCTAAAAATGAAAAGAAATTTTTCAAGTCATCATAAGTGTGGGAAAAAAAAATTCCCATCTTAGACGATGACATCATTGTTTCCATAGTTGTTAATGTTGTCAATGATGTAACGGTATCTTTTATTTCTTCCTGCTAATTATGCTATTTCCCTATATATTTTGTGTTCTGTAAAAGCTCTTTGCCCATTAAAATACTTTTCTAAGCAGAAGCACAAATCAAAAAAGTCTACATTAACAACATTTCATTGCTGGTCTCTTTGTTTTCCTAGATAAAAAGCTATCTAGTACTTAAACTACAGTAATATTCACAAATGGGAGGCTCTTCCTTCAGATGAAACCCACTTGCATCTGCTTTCTCCAGGAAAGCTGGCAGAAATAAATTCTTTAGGGCTTTATTCTCTAACATTTTTTTCACTTTGTGGTAAAACACATCCCTCTCCGTGGAGCACAAACTCAAAAAGTCTAAAAGAGATGCTTTTGCTCCACTTTGAAAAACAGGCATTCAAAGCCAGGGACAGGCAGACAACAAAAGCTGTGACATGCTTAGAAATCCCTGAAAAGACTCTTAAAAGGTACTGGAGATGTGAATTGAACCACTTTTGCCCAATTTTTCTTCCCTCTTGCCTCGCTCTACCAGTGGGGATGCTCCCCCAGCAGCCTGAGAGGAGCCCCACACCCCAGCCCCTGTGCAGGGACAGCCACCGCCTTGCACAGCCCCCTTTGCCCCATGGCCCAGCTGAGGGGACCATCTAGTACTCCAGGCACATATTCCTCTGGGTTTTGTCTCTTTTTTTTTTTTTTTTTCCCCAGAGATCTGCCAAAGTTTCCCCTCCCCTCTGACATACACACTCCCCATTTGGAAAGGGTAAAAAGGGAGCAAGGGAGAAAATCCCATAACTTGTCCAAAGCACGCAAGGATGATTTGTGCTCTCACTTATGGGGTATGACTGTCACTGCTGATCTGCTTTCAGGCCTAGATTACATCTGATAAGGGCTGACCTTATTTGAGCATTCACACATTATGCACTCATGGAGAGCATGTGGACACAAAAGTCCCTCAGATGTTCTGGGCATCAATCACGCTCACAGCGTGGAGGCTGCCAAACTTTTCTTCCCTTAACCTGGGAGAGAAGAGGGTAGTCCAAGACAGACTTAATAAAGTTTAAAGCTGTGCCACAGTATATTTGGGGCCCATTGTCTTCTAAAAGTGTTCTTTTCAACAAATTCTCTGCAGTTACCACGGGCAACAATTCGTCTTGAACAAATTGGGGCGGACTGTGTGCAGACTCTCCGGAGGAGGGGAAAGGAACAAAAGGCTTGCCAGGCCCATTAAATAAAAGCCAAACAACCAAAACTCTTCTGTCTCTTCAGTGGGTTCTTAAAATCATTCCCAAAACCAGAGTATTTTCAAAGCATGCCTTAAATCAAATCACATCCTTAAGAACTGATGAATCTATTGTTCACCACACACAAATACTTATACTCACTACCACAAATTAACATGTGCTTTTACAAAGAATATACTATAACCATCACTGATGACTGAAACATTCATCTGTTGTAATGACTGACACCTCTGTAATGACTGACACATCTTTCCCAATATCACAAGAACTACAACTGGTTTTATAAACTTTCTGCTTTTGTCTGCATGTTCATTTGAAATTGTGAGAGTTGGGAGGAAATAAGAGCACATAGCAAGTGATGCATGTGCTTCTCTGAAATGTATTAACTAGTGGGGCCTTTCTTAATTTGTAAAGTCTAAATTCTCATACAGCACCATCCTTACAGATAAAACTGACTCTACAGTCTGCAGACTTTCATGGAAACAGACAAACTGCCCAAATAAGCCATCATACCTACCTCTCAAGCACCTTTTATTCCCCATATATGCAGACTACATGAAATTACTAGTCTCCAAACAAAGTATGATTTGCCTTGCTTGATCATGCTTTTTAACTCCAAAACTTATTTGGGCTGTGTAAACCTACTTTCTTCTACAGCTGGCTACTCCAGCAGAAACAGTTATCTAAGGCATTTTTCTCATGTGACTCGAAGTAAGTAAAAAATGGAAATACTCATCAACCAAAGCCTCGGACAGGATGTCCTGAAGAGTGCAGTGTGTTTTCTCTTTTCAGTTTTGGATGCTTTTAATGATGGAGGGTTTGTTGCTGCAGTTTAGGAGATCAGTTCACAGTATGATGCATCTTATCATGGGAAGGTCCTGCTGCCTTTCCAGAGGTGGTTGGTTGAGGTTTTTTCCTTCCAGTTTAGGGCCATTTGTTTCTTAGTTATATATCAAAAGTGACTGACCCTTGAGAAAAAGGAGCAGCACACTGCCAAGAGAGATGAAAAGATCTTTGGATTAAACCACAGGAAAACTGTATTGAGAAGGATGTGGTTTTCAGGCACAATGCCCAAGATGATAGCATGGAGAAATCCACTACCAGTTTCACTGGGATTTAATTGAAGCCATTCACAGCAGTAGCATAGACACTCACTGCCTTTGGAAGGTACATTTCCTAGTGAGGACCTTCTGTGGCTGTGCATCATGTGTTGCACCAGATTCTTTTTAAAATACAAGCAGCAAACCATCCATCTCATCACATGTGGGGATCAGGATAACTAAGGGCTGAGGTTTAGGTCCAAGTGTCCAGTCTATAAAGCTGTGTTCAGTCTTAACTGAAGTGTTTCTTTGAAAGATTTTGGCTACACAGCATTCAGATCACAAAGTTTTCTAAAAAAAAAAAATCAACCTAGTAAGAAGGCCTACCCAAACTAATATGATTGAGTCAGTGGCTTTTTCCCCCCCTTGATTAAAAACTAGCCTTTAAAACTTGTAATATTTTGATGAAGTTATTTTTCTTCTATCAGTATAAGCTTACACACAAACCCACACACATAGATGCTCATTTGTTGGTTTCAAATGTCATTACCTATAGTATGGGTTATTTTATGATATGAATAAAAGCCCATTTCTCTGACAAGCTGGATCAAAATCTAAATGTGAGGAAAGATGGCACCTTTAGCTTTACTAAAGCTCCTTGCTAGGCTGACTATATTTGGGTAAGGAACCAACATCATAAAAGTAAAGTTAATGGAGCTTGGACAAGTATTTGACCCAATAAACCAGAAACCAATATTTATAGGGTTTTATGCTGCCTGATCTTGCAATGAGAACCTGCACATGGTTCTCCAGCTGGAAGTTGTCTCACAAAGCAGGAGCCACACAGCCACTCCACAGCAATGTATCTACCACAGCTACCACTGCCAGAGCATCTGCACCCACCCAATAGCTGAGCCAGGGCTGGCTTCTGGCCAGATGTCTCAGACTGTGGCAAAACAGAACTGTACCCAGCTACAGAAGCTAAAGACTTCCTCAAAAGGTCACATAATTTAGCAATCTCTGTGCTGACACATCAGATCAGAGCCATAGCTCAGTTTGTCCATATTCCTGTCTCCAATAAAAGGTATTTGCTTTTTATTAATTTTTAAATGCATTGCTTTTTAATTTCATTGGGATGTCTCCTGTCTTTTATTATGTAAAAGGTTAAATGGAAGAATTCAATTTGCTTCATTTTTTATATGTATTATTTTATTTTCCGTTTTCTGTCTCCTCTTATTGAAGTCCTTCTCTAACCATCCTCCAAATTTTAAGTTTCTTGTTCCTCAAGGAGATGGTTCATCTCATATTTTATCACCCACCTATTCATACTGCACCTTTTTACCAGCTGAGGTGTCCTGATGCAAATCCAGTGTTCTTGGAGGAATGTGACACTCACTGACAGTCACTTTCAGAATCAGCTCTATCTCTTGTTTGGAGTCAAATGTCTCATTCACTTTTCTCACCACAGAAAGAAGATTACTTTGACTTCATCAAGATGAAAATAAGGATACTTTTTGTACTCAGACTTATTTCAACATTCTGGAACTATATCAGGATTTTGTATTTGACAATGTGCACTTGCCAAAAATATTTTAACCTGCACGCTTGTATCAAGTTTAGCAAATCTTTCGCACTTTAGCTCAATTCTTTCTGATTTAAACTAACTTAAATAATTACTTTTACTTCCTGTAAGTCACTCTTTCCTCCAAAAGCTAACATATCCAAAACCACTTTCAGAAGTAGCTTATTACTGCCTTCCTGGCAGCAGGAGCAGCATGCCTCCCATATCTCCATTTCTCCTTTCCCTCAACATGCCAAAGAATGAGGCTGCAAGAGGACAAAAGAGGAAGCCCAACAGGGATGGGATAGTTTGGTGGGATGATTAAGTACGGAGGGGAGGAGTGCATGAAGAGAGCTGTAATTACCCTAAAAAAATTCTTTTAATCATTTCACATTATTTTTTCAGGGCTTTTATAACTGAGAAAAAATATACTAATGAGTGCATAATAATAATAATAATACTCTCATACCATGAAGTGTGCTCAGCAATTAAGTTATGTTAGAGTCTCTTGGTATAGTATCTTGGTACATAATTTCATATTTCAGAAGTTCCTTTCATCACAGTTTGGATTTCAGCCTCCAAGCTATTCTCCCAAGCAATAAATGGAAAGACATAGATTTATTAAGGCCCCTCCCAGCCCCAAAGCATGTCTGATGGACTTGGAAAGTATCCTATACATTCAGGATAGACATCTGCCAAGATATATCCTACTCTAATGCTTGTCAAAGGTATTTTCCCCCCCAAAACTCTTTACTCACTACCAGTTTCCAGTTGAAATAACTTTTGTTTCTCAGCAAAATTTGTTCCTGTGTTTACAATTATGTTGCTCTATAAGTTTACCTGCAAAGCAAGTCACCCTGGGGAACCACAGTGGTTCCATGCTGGTTTCAGGTACCCAGCTCTCCAGGGAGGCACCATAATAGACAGCCACTATTCATAACTTTCCTATCACTCCAGGTACACAAAGACCACAGGAGCCAACCAAACACATGGAAAGCAAATGCATTTTGTGACTTCAGCATCATCAAGAGCCAAGCAAGCAGGACTTGGCAGCAGCATAAGTCATAGCTGTATTTACAGATTCATCACAAGCACATGATAAGAAAAAAATAACCCAAAACAAAAACAAAACAAAGAAAAAATACCCAAAACCAACCAAATTTCACTCCATTGCTACTAAATTCTATGTATTACAAAACAATTCAAAGCCCAAAGCAGTCCCTAATGTGATGGGGATACAGCATGACCTGAGGCACTTCTGACTAGAATGATGAGCCTGAAGGCAAGTAGGAGCTTGCATAGTCCACTGGGCAACTGAATTTTCAAATAGTAATTTCAGTTTCACTTACTTCTGCAATATTATCAAAAATAAATCTAAATTTGAAGACACCAGACTTCTACAATATACCTCTTTTTAGAGGAGCATATTGTTTCCTTGGGTTTTTTTTTTTTAAGCTAAAATGCATATTAAGACATTAAAAAAACCTTTGTCTCTGCCTCTTTAAATAAGCAGACAGCTTCTTTAGCCCTTCCCATTCCTTCACCTGTCCCCAGTCACAGAGCACAGCTGCTTGCGGGCTTAAGATTTTTTTTGTGAAGTAACAGTTCATGATAATCTCATTAAATCCTTTCTAACACTTTCCAGTTCATACAGGATTTCCTTCACCAGGGCGAGTGGAACAAGGATTGGCTGCTTAAGCAATCTCTGTGCAAAAAAAAGAAAGAGTCACCGAAACCCCTCCTCGCAGAGGAGGGTGCAGGGGAACCAAAGCTCGGCCCCAGTCAAGGGGCTGGAACAAATCCAGAGATGCAGGAGCTCTTTGCTGTTTCTCTCTGCAGCTGAGAAACCACACTGGAAGTGTAATCCCCAATATCTTTTGCATGTAAAACAAACCATATGCTAAGCAAGCTCCTCTACCTGTAAGTCATTCTGTTTAAATCTCCAAAATTCCTCGCTCTGCTAGCCTAGGAAGCACTCATTGCAAAGGAGCTGTGTTCTCAGGGAGAGGCTCCATGACCAGGCTGGCTGCTCAGACATCAGTGCCATTCCCAAGAATGGGAGACAAACCTCCCATTCTCCTAGGGAGAATGGACAGCGTGAAACAAAAGAGAGACAAAAAGAGGCCTGGCTATTTTATAGATATGCCTTCTATCAGATCATACAAGCCGTGCTGCAGGTGTCCTGAAGGCATTTCCAAGGAGAAGGACGTCCCCAGAGTATCCTTGGGTGCTAAGCAGATGTAAGTGAGGCATTGGCAGCAAGAAAAGCTGGGACATCCTGAACTCCTCTAAGAGGAGATGGGAACAATTTTTAGGCTGCATTAGAGAAACCTCTGTAGCATTAACTACTTGTATCAAAATGGTCAGTTTTCATTTCACTGCACACCGTCTCATCAATAGCAGTTTAATAGGATTTTTCTCTATTTACATGCACTTAAATGGCAAATGCACATTTCCTGCTCCAGCTGCCAAAAAATACTTTTTTCAACCTGCCTGACTAAAACCACCCAAAATGCGCAATGCAAAACGTGCAAGACAGTTTAAGTTCTGTAGAAAAGGCTGGCCAGCTCAGGTATCTGGGTAACAAATATTTTTATAGGCCTTTCAGTGGCTCAAATCCAGGACAGCTCTGCAGTGATTTATTTCTCCAACAGCTTCTAGGGTGGCCTATGTAAAATTAGCTGGTAATCACAAACCAGGCCCCCAGTGAGCACGTTCCACACCCAAAGCAGCAGTGACTGGTGCTCCCTTGCTGAGGGTCATAGGAGAAAGAGCAAGGACTGAATGGGGAATGCTGGATATCTCATGCTGTCAGGAAGAATGAAGCTGAGCATCAGAGCATTATGCTAGAGCTTTACAGGACCAAAGCACAGTTCATCTTATTTAAGCCATAAATGTGTCATTTTTTATGATTGCCCCGCACAGCACAGGCTGAGTGCAGTCTGAGCTGCTACTGCAGTTCACAGGTTTTTAGCTGAAAATTGTCCCTACATCTCAGTGAGGAAGGGAGCAAATATTAAGAGCACAACCTATGCATTGACCCTTGAGGAAACTTCTGGTGTCTGAGACTTCACTGATAGGACTTTCTACATAATCTCAACACCTTATTTACAATAGAATTGTTTGCAAATCCCCATGTACTGGAAATCTGCAAGTCTTGCCACCACCTTCTCTGCTGCAGGGCCCCTTCTGGGCACTGCCCTGGCATGCAGGCTCCAGCTCCATCCATAGAACAAACACACAAACACATTGCAAATTCTTTTTTCCTGCCTCCAGTGCAATACCAACCACCTCCACCAAAGCATCCATCCAAGACAGAGGCTAAAGTGTAGTGCTGATAATTTTTGTTCAGCTGAGATGATTCAGCAACATCTACATGGTCAACTCATGTGCTGATGCAACTCTGGTGTCATCACTGTCTCTCAGTGACCTTATACCATCACCAGGCTGTGGTAATTCTCATGCTCTGATGAAAGCTAGAAATTAATGGGAGAATCCCAAATCTTACACGACAGCAGCTGCTTTTCTTCAACAATTCCCCACTATCTCTAAGAGAAGTGATTCAGTCAGATGTTATGGTTTTATGCTCCCAATTCCTATTATATTCACTCAGGTCTAACAGAATAAGTTCCTCCTATCTAGGTTCAGTTTTACCATGTTTTTCATTCATTTTGGCTGATCTATTTTTAATATATTCTCTGGATGCACCTCCTTAAAATTTGCTAATTTAATTCCCTGGCTGTAGGTAATATGTTCATCCCAGCACTTGCAAATATTCAGACAGAGAATAAAAACTAGACACTAGAAGTCACGTGTTTATTTAAAACATGTAGCTGGACAGTATCAATATGACACAAGGATAGTAGATGAAAATTAACCTGCAATTCCGTAATATCAAATAAATTGACCTGCTAATGAAAGGAAATACATTTCCATAAGAATTCGACTGGTATCTAAGTAACAATTCCATGATGATACATTTTCAATTAAAGAATTACAGTGGACTACACTAATTTTTTCTCTCTAATGTTAGGTTGTAATTCATTATTATATAGGCAGCTAAATATTAACCTACAGCTTCTATTCTTTGTCTTGGTAGTAACTGGGAAATGTTTTCAAGGTCAAATACTTTCACTAAAAAAGATACCTACACACCAAATTTTAGAAGTTTTCTTCTTTTCTATTATCTGGTTGCTTGTTCTTACTTATTTTAGCAAGTTAGAAAAATATTAACAAAATCTATGAGAAACTGCCAGACTGATGAGTGCAGAGAAGTGTACCCACTCATAACAAAAGCAAAAGTAGATCTATTTGTTGATATTCTGTACCCAAAAAAGGCTCATGTTCTGTAAGGCCACAAGATATGAAAAGCAAACTCATGGTTATAAGAAAGTAGAGCCATTTAGTGAGTCAATGTTTGCAGGGGGAAGCAAATTTGTTAACTGTCCATTTACAGTGACAAGCCCCTAAGTGCAAGAGCATGAAAATTAAATTCAACATAATCTTTAATTATCTTGTGTGATCACTTCATATTCTGTCACAACGTATCACTCACTGATGTTGCTATATGGTACTGCAAAATGTTCATATTTAATCAAATTGCAAGCAAAATGCATGAAATTCTGAAGATTATTTTCCATATGCAGCTACATATCTGTCAATAACTACATTCCTGAGTTTTGGTCAGATGGCACTGATGCCTGAGAGGACAGGAACAGTACACTGTACTGTTAAATTCCCCACTACAGCTTAGCTTCAGCAATTAAGCTTTCATTACAAATGCTAAAATTCAGTAGTGACTGAATTTAAAACTCAAAAAACCTACTTCTACCCTTAGAATATGTGAAAAATATTTTTCCTTGAGCTTGACAGGAAAATGAAAATAAGGGAGGGACGGAGGAATGGAGGAGAGAATCAAGATATTGTTCCCATTACACAGTATCTGTAGAAGGATTATTTCAAGTTAGAAAGCTACCAAGAAATGGGAAAAAAATTAATTCTTACACATTGAACAGTAGTTCCTGCTTCCCATGAAAGCCATCTGTTCTGTGTATGTACATGGTTTGAAAGACATTCCCAGGATTGTGTCAAGCCAAAGGAATCCCCACTAGAGTTACAGACATATAAACTCCCTTCCCACTGGCAGGAGAGTGCTAAAATGCAGCTCTAGGACATGTATAGCTTCTCCCGCCTCAGGACCATAACAGTCCTGCTGGCATTCCAGGCGTTACGCGGGATTTTCCCATCTGATATTGGGTTATGAGAACTGAAACTTTAGCAGGGATAACACTGCAATACTTTGAATTAGAAATTCTTCAGATGAGTCTAAGGCAAGAGCTCCACTCTTCTCTATTGCAAAACGGCATCATCACCCTTTCTCCCATATGCAGCTGACATGAAAAATGCCTGGAAAATACTTTTGAAATAGGATTAATTCCATAACACAATTTTTGCCATTACTAATTTTAATGGGAGTGGGACACGGCACAGTTTGAATAATATACTTGTTCCACATTCATTTCCAAGCTCTAGAAATGGGAGTTGAAAGCAGAAGTCTAATAATTAATACTTGTATAAGAAGGACAAT
>VZTT01042016.1:9655-54853 GCA_013400855.1 Buphagus erythrorhynchus | reverse complement strand
TGCCACTGACAGATAAAGATTTTAGTATCAATTATTCATCAGCTACAGCAAAGCCACAGCATGTAAGAGAGCTCACTTCAGCTTCTTGACAGCCTGTGCAATCTGTTCTCCAAGATTAAGTTCACAAATGCAATGCTTTATTCTTACAGCACTTCATAGCCTCCACATCAGCTGCAGCTGAATCCAAGGCACAATGGACTGAGGGAGTTTAAGACTCAAGATCAAGAAAAAACTCAATAAATCTACCCAGGTCAATACAAAATATACCAAGCAACTCCTAGGACAAATGAGAATTTGGATTCAAAACCTTGGCAATTTCAGATATGCATTCCTCTGTGAGCCAAACAACTCCAAAATGCGTAGTTCTTGTTCAAAAGCTCCTATGTTGCATAATCTGGCTTCATCAACTTGGTAGTATTGATGTTAATTCTTGATAAATGAACCCATAAAGGCCCTGACAACTCTGAAGAGTTTTTTGGTATTTTTTTTCTCCAAAAACATTACTGAAGGAGGTAATGATAAATATAAGGAAACCAGCTAACAATACTTTAAACAGTTTAAATCTCCAGTAAGACTTTAGGACAGTCAGATCTTAAAAAAGGTCTTAAACCTTAAAAAAGGTTTTAAATCTTAAAAAAGATGACAAATAAATAAANAGTCACAGAAGCTGGTACTGGACACCACATATAAAGGAATGTTAACATTCAAATAGCCAAACAAGAAGCTTGCAAGGAAGAGTGGAGTTTCTGCAGTAGAAATCTCTGCAACAGTTGTGGATTCATCCCAGTATCACTTAAGAAGATTGTTTCTTGTCAACAGTCCTGTACCTACAGTGCCACTGTATTTGCCAGCTCCAAATAACCATTTTTTGGCTGTGGAGGGGAAAAGAAATCATCTAAATTAATAATGTACAATGTGATTTGTCCTATTTACTGGCTACCTAATGTCCATCAGTTGAGGTAAATATCTGTGACAACTTTGTCAGTAAATGGAGAAGTTACCAATTTTTACTGTTCTAAAATGATTTGTAGAATTTTTCATGCAGCTTCTTCATTCCCTATACAACTGTATGACTCTTTCCTACTGCTCAGTCTTTTTTACCCTATAACCTACTCGTTCAACTACCAATCTCCTGTATGATATCCAGCTGATACATTTTTTTCCTCCAAACTGCTGAATTTATGAGGCAGGAATACCCACACTCTAGATGGCAAGAAGAAAAATTGCTTCCTGAAAAAGTTTTGAATGATTCACATCATCCCTTTGTACATTATGAGCCTCAATTTAAAAATTATTATTCACAATCTACAGATGAGACATAAGTAGTGCAATTAAACGGGACCATTTGACAGCATTAGCTTCTTCCTTTCACATCAGCAAGGCTGGACTCTGCAGCAAACACCTATAAACCAAAGAAATGGACTTACTATTTCAAGGCATCTGAGCAAGAACAGAATCATGTTTCAGATGTGGAATTCCACGTTCTCAGAAGGCATTTAATCCTTTGTGGCATGAATGATTTTTATTCCGTTTCTAGCATGCATGCAATCCTTTCAAATATTCCAAAGGAGTCTTTGCAATTGAATTGCTATTCTGCTATTGCTGATGCTCAGCAGAGGGAGAAGGATCACTTTGGGAGACACTTGCCACACTAAAACTTGGACAGAAATTCCTACTTAAGATGATTCACATTGAGAGTCGGATTTTCACAGATTAAATGCTACATTTCAGGAGTTTCTGCCTTTAGTTTATACAGTAATATGGAGCAGATGTGTTCATACTTTCCTATGGCAATCTAGCAGTAACTAGGTCTGGAACCACAAGAACTCAAACTAAACCATGAAACCTGAGATTCAGAGGAACAGAGGTACTGCCAGAGCCACATCAGCTTTTTGTGTGTATTAGACATCTCTCTAAAACCTCGTACCATAGCTTGAGTTGTGAGTCTGTTAATTAACACCACATATCCATAATAGTCACAATCAGGAGATATTTGTACAGAAACCATGGAATTGCCTGGGAATCTTTCACCTAAAGCCAGGCGGACAGAAATCCAATTAACTCCCCAAATAAGAAAGCTCTTCACACATCTCAGATGTTGTTTCAACTCTCCCATTGTTTTCATTTGGACTCACAAACTAACAGAGCTCAGCAAAACCTTGAAGCTATCACTATTCCAGGAAATGTGCTAATAAGCCAGGAGAGTGGGGGGCCCGGACACAACTTTGAAGTCACACCTTTACACAACAGCATCTTAATTACCAGGAAAAGGAAATGCACTGGGGCCATACTTGCGATAGACACCATCTGTAAGGGTTAGATGCTGCTGAGCTGATCCCTCATTGTTATGTTCAATGACAAGTTAGAGGAGATTCCTTTGGACCTCTTTTCAGGATTTCAGCTTTTTTTTTTCCCCTGCTACTGTATACATAGAGATATTTTTCTGCTTTAAACATCTACACTCTTGTACCTTAAAGATACAGTTTATAAAAAAAATTCTAAGAATGTCTGTGATGCAGGCAAATCCTTGGATGCATTTCCAGTTTCTGAAAAGCTTGGGGATTGCTTTTTGCTGTGTTGCAGAAGTTCTTTCTAGTGTGATGCTCATCCAATGCCAGGAAAGAGAACTGAAGTTTCCTCTCCCTTGCAACGTAGGCATTGCAGAGCACCCATATGGCAAAGGGACAAACAGCAGCAAGATAGCTTATGACTGTGTTCATTTTATGTTTTCACTATGTTTTAATAAAAAAAGCCATAATTTTAGATAATCTCTTAAAAACACAGATGATTTGAACAGAAAAATTTCTGAATTTTTTTTTTCCCCTACCAGTCTGAGTTTTCAAAGACTTTGAAGTTTTCAAACTTCTCCCTAATTTGATGAGAATTAGAAACTTCACCTTGTTTTACTGCATTAAAACAGTTTCCTGTGACCATTTGAGTGTGGAATATATGACAAAGAGCAATGACTGGGAGTCTAATGATGAGATTAAAATGCTGGCAGCTCTGGGCATCCATTCAGAGCACTGCAGGGGAATGCTGACAAGTTTGTCGGCTTATCCTTCAATCTCCCTTTGAAAATGCTACACTGACATCTATCACTGACATCTATTAAAAAAAATCTTTTATATGGAACTTTCTAAAACATTCTTCACTGTAATTTTAGGACCTTATCTCCTGCATGGGATCTGACTTCTTGAGTGTGAGGATCCCAAACAGATGACCTGAGTATTGTTTGATATTAACTACTCACACTGAACCACCAGCAGCTTTTTCAGTAGGAGGAAAGGAAGGACCTCAGGGACACCAGGAATGGGTAGGAAAGGATGAAATACATCCTACATCGCTGGCATCTCACAGTCTCCAAGTTCTCTGGATGTACAACAGGGATACTCACACCTATCTGTGGCACTAGTAAACACACAACAGAAAAATGAGCTGGATGTGTGGCTTCAGTACACAGTGCAAGCAAACACATCAAAATTGCAGGGAAAAAAATATCTGCAACAGCAGAGTCTTGGGGATCTGCAGAAATGCTGAGACAGGTGCCACTGAAAAAGTGATCTTTTGTGCCACCCTTTTCAAATAAACATAAAGGAGCCACGAGTGCCACTATCAGCTCCTGAGTGACCTCATCTGAACACAGAAGAGATAGTAATATAACTAAACTTCTATAAACTATCATTTTCCCTTCCCCCTTTTAGATTCTAGGGAATTGTGTGCATTCATATTACTACAAAAGTTTGACAGACTTCTTCAGCAACACATCAGCAGTTAAATTTCGGCCAAAATTTGGATTCTGATTTCTAGGCTAGGCTCCAGCTAGGCTCCAGCATGCCTCTCTGCAGAACACAAGAGAGAAAAAAAAAACCAACAACAACAACAACAACAAAAAAGCAAAGTATGTAATTTCCCCCTTGAACAGCAGCCAGAAGAAGTGAGCTGTCAGGCCCCTGGACAAGATGAGCACTTGATGTGAAATGTCCTCCATGGCTCAAAAAGCCTTCGTCATCTATCCTTCACCTTCTTATCCCTTTAAAATGTTTGTAAAACAAATCCAGTGTTTTGTTCTGGTTCCTGTGACTTTCTGT
The DNA here is from genome assembly GCA_013400855.1 of Buphagus erythrorhynchus. Lineage (NCBI taxonomy): Eukaryota > Metazoa > Chordata > Aves > Passeriformes > Sturnidae > Buphagus > Buphagus erythrorhynchus. The sequence goes on along the minus strand of VZTT01042016.1, from coordinate 50,765 downwards.
CCTCTGCTCTGGAACGTGAAGAGAAGCTAGACAAAACATCAGGGAGGCACTTGGAGGAGGGGCCCTTCAAAGCCATGCAGCCTCCTCAAGGACGAGACTTGCAATTCACTTCTGTATTTGTAGTTGGCATGAAAAACTTCCAATGATCATAATAAAACACACACTGAATTTAAACTTCCAGAAATTTAAACTTCCAGTTCTTCATTCTGAAATCTGTCCTCAGTCAGAGAGTGTTAAAAAGTTGTCCCTTGCTCATATTGCCTGAACTGACTTAAGATAAACAATGCTTTTGGCACTGGATTTTGTTTGCTTGCTTGAAATTTTTGTCAGGGCCACGGAGATAAATGAGGAGTGAATTGATAAAGCATTACAGTAATGTGTTACAATGGTTAAATATTTTGGTTTTAACTAAAATTATTTTAATCCTCAATGCACCTTCTGAACTGTTTTTACCTTAAAGTAGGAAAAAGTTCTGAAATCTCTTTACAGATATGTTCTTTGTTTTAAAGAAAAAAAAAAAAAAAGGACATTTCAAAATAAATAGCTTATGTCTTGGGGACTGTTAATGAGGGAAGACATTTCCAAAAAGACTGCAGAGTGACAATAGCACACTGACTGTGGTGGTTCCACAAGTGCAGAACTGCCCCCCAGCAGTGAACACCCACTGAAGTGAAGCAAAGCACAGCCAGGACAGAGGGAGGCAGAGAGGGGGAGAAAGAGGGAGGGAGAGAGAGAGAAAGGAAGAGAAGGAAAAAAAAGAAACAACCCAAACTGTTGCAAGTTCATGCACCCCTATTACAAATTCATTTTAATTAAACAAAGAGATTATACAGACATTGCTGACAGGGATTATCAAAATAGAATGGCGCCACCTGCCCCTTGCAGCCCAATTAATTAGCAGAGAATCTGAGGTGCCAATTACCACAAAGGAGTAAGAAAGGATCAGTAAACACAGCTCATGATGAACTTGAAAATTAACTCTTTCAGGTCACAGCTGAAGTCCCATAGCCTCACATATAGCCTTGATGCTGCTACAGCCCTCCAAAAGCCCTGCACTGGAAAGACACAATAGGCTTCTCCAGATCTCTCTTTCCCATGGTTTTGTGAAGTATGACCACTTCTGCTCTTCATGAAGCCCCTAGGGCACTTTTAAAAATTATGCCACTAAACTTAAATAACAGATAAAGTAATTTATGATTGAAAAGGTTCCTCAAAATAAAAGAGACTTCTTACTGTGTTTTGAGGTACATCAGGAAAATGTAGATCACTTCTCATGCCATACCAGAGAGGTTTTAAGACAACGAGTGCCTGAGTAGAATTCCAGTTACTGACAGATAACAGGTAAAAGTTTTAATATTCTAGGAAGTAGGTATTGCTCACAGGTGCTTGACTCCTCCTCTCCCTCCCCACATAAGAATCTTCTCTTTCAAGCTCTTGCGTAGGATACCTCCAGGAGTAAACTACTCAGCAGCAGTAGCTAATTGCAATCTATTTTCCTGGGGAATCCAGATTCTACCAGAGTAGTCCAGAAACTAAACTTTTGGCTTTGGATCTAAGCACTGTGAGCCATTACCAAACACACTGCTGTGTCCAGTCTGCCTCAGCACTTGCACAACTGGCTGATGGTGGCCCTGGAGAGGGAAGAGCTACTGCCATTTGCCCTTCCCTGGAATAAATCCCGTATCACTTTTAGCAGAACTCCCTCCTCCTTCTAGAAGGTTCAAAATTGTACCTGCCCTCAGTCTATGGACTTGAAGCTGTGCCATAAAGAGGAATCAGTAAGTACCCCGTGTGTGGGTACTTCCTCAGTATTTTTTCCAGTTGTTGGAGGAAAGACACTGAGGAATGACACCTTCAACGTCCCCTCCTTAGGAGAGTGAGGTGATCTGCTGCCTTTTGGGGCAGATAATGCTGGCATGTCTTATGCAAACTTATAATCACAGCTTAACTTTACTTCATGGTTTCCTGGAGGTCATAAAAACAAATGAATAATGAGATGCAAAGCTATGGAAGCAAAAAAAAGCAATTGCTCCCGTTTTAAATTTTTTTTTTCTGCGAACTATAATTTCTTCTAGGGAATGTTTACCTCTCCACTATGAATATGCTAATGTTACAGTTATACTAGTAGCTACTCTGAGTATTATACATAATGATAAACTTACCTTTTTTAGTTTCTGTATCGTAATTAAAAATACAGAATGATAAACTTAGTCCTTTTTTAGTGATGTTCCTGACTTCAGAACATGCAATTTAAAAATAAAAAACTTTCAACAGTACACCTGATGCAGCTACTAATGGCACTAGAAAAAGAAGCCAGGACATGTCCCTCTTAATTTATCATAAAAGAAGGAAGCCCACAGGTGCAATGTATTTTAGAAGACCCATTGTCAGCTAGATCACCAATCACTGGAAATGGTTAAAAAAGAAGTATCGTTAACATAATTTGGGAAGACCAGAGATTAACTAAGAACATAAACCATCAATTAATTTGTAATATAACAGGCATACTTTCATGGCTGTAGAGGCAGCAAGCAGACTCAGGTGATAACACTTTAAAATTTGTCAAAGGCAAACCCCTATGTTTTCTTTTGAATTTTTGATTTATGTACACTCACTAGGGTCCAATTAAAAAAAAAAATGTAGAGAAAAGTATGTGTGTTTCGGAGGATGGCCATTATGGGCAATTTCTTCTTATATCAGTTCTTCAGGAACAAATCCTGAGTCTGGATTCATCAGGATATGGTCAAGAGCAAAATCCCAGTTCAGAGACATGGGCAGGTTTGGGATACTGCTGAGGTAGACACTGTCAGACAGTTCCTGTTCTTGGCAATCTGATCCCCTCTGCCAGGCCTCTGTCCTTGTAGGAATGCTAGGATTAGGCCTGCAGCAGTACAGACTTAGTCTCTAATTAAGAGAACCTGATTTTACTGGAGTTACATCCATGGTTGAAGCTCTGAGTGAAGCCAGCTGAGACATTCAGAGGTACTGACTCAATTCTGGACGCCATTATGATCACCAAACTTGTCAATGGTTAAGACTTGAATGCTCTTTCTTAAGGATATTTAAAGTAAAACCTCTCTGAATCATCTTCTTTGTGTAAAACAGAAAAATAAAAAAAGGTTTTCTCATCCCTTGCCACCATATACATGGATAACTGTGGTTCACATAACTTTTAAAAACATTTTAGGAACAAAACAACTCTAAAACACCTAAGTACTGAAGGCTTCATTTGTACCAGGCTCAGCAATGCATTTTCATTTGACTGTATTGTGAGATAACGTCTGTAAGGCAGCTCCAATGTAATAAAAAGTGCTGATTTCATAGGAGATTGCAAACGACAAGCTCTGCGCCAAATTTAGCTACTCTTCAGAGATAAAAATGGAAGCACAGAAAACTAAGAGCCCAGTATAAATTGAGCAGCTTTCTGAACTGTTGCATTTTATATATATAATGTTAGTTTTCTAAGGCGAGGGCCAAAGTAAATGTTTGGAGTTCACTGTCAGTTCTGTGGTGCAGCAGAGATTGACGTGCGTTCGCGGTTGCATCATGGGCACTGGAAAAACCCCGCTCACCACTGGGAGGAACGCGCTTGGCACCGAGTCAAATGCACAGCGTGGAGGCATTCACCTAATTAGTGTTTTAACAGCTGCTTAAGGTTCGTTTCAATGGGAAGAAAATTATTGAGCACAATTTTATGTAATTAGTAGAGCATAAAACACGTGGTCTGTCTAATTAAATGTTTAAAACTATTGACATTACGTAGCTACTGTTGAGGTAAATGAAGTGGAAAATCGTTATGATTTTTTTCGGTTGGTAAATTACTCCACAATATGCTCAAAGGCCCATTTGATAAGATGAACTCAATCCTAATGCAGAATGATGAGCACCGGGGCCTTTTCACACCCCACAGGTATGTGGAGGTCTCACCAATTTAACTGGAGGAACTGGCTGGCATTTCAGGGCTTTCAAGTCTTGCCAGCATGTGCTCCACTCTTCAGAGCACACTGTGTTAAATGCAAGTATGTCCCGCTGCTTTGGTTCACAGCTCCTTTATCCAAAGGGTGACAAACTGTGCATTGTAGAGCTGAAGTCCTCGCTTTCTGATCCCAAAACAATAAAGCCATTGAGTAAAGATCCAGCAGGCACTTTGAAAAGAAGAGGAGCTTGGCACTGCAAGCAAATTTGCTTATAAAACTTGTTGTATTTCACAGTTCACATTGTTGAAGTATTTGGACTTTGTTTAGCAGCTCTCAGGATAGATATGGAAGTAGAATTATATATCATGCAATATCAGTAGTGTGATTAATTTAAATCCAGTTGCACTACAGGTGCTTCAGTCTATGTTTGTAGCACCCTGTTCTCATATTTATTTACAGGAGTATTGAACAATATTGACAATAAAACCCAAACTTCTGAGATTCAGTTTTTCCTCATTGAGTCAATACAATTTCTGCCTAACTGACAGAAGAAATAGCACAAAAACAGGGAGTGGGGTTTAATTGTAGCTGTGCCACTTAAATCCAGTAAAGACAACAGAAAAACACTGAATTTACACTGGGCTAACTGAGGGTTCATCCATCCTTCTTGTACTGATTTTAAAACATTTTAAATTCTAATCACTGAAAACTGCAAGAACAGATCTGCTTAAAAGACAAACCCAAAACATAAAAGATGTTGAATTCCTATAGTTCACACTGACCTCGTGTACTTGTACAAATGGAAGACATGTTTAACAAAAAAAAAAAAAGAAAAAAGAAAAAGAATTTGTCATATTTAGTGTCTGTATATAAATTCAGAAAGATTTTTTTTTCCTGTCCTGTTATATTTTGTTGAAAAAACGCTGCCAGTACAACAAGACCACACACAAACAAGAAGCATTTCCTGGGTAAAGAAGAGCATTTTTCCATTTTCTGGAGGTACCCAGCTTAGCCTGTTTCTTAGTCCATTTTCCAAGGTAGTAATATACCTGTACAAAGTGGGTAAAGGAAGGTATAGCTGAGGCAAAGTTAATATGAGCCAAATGATTTTCTTTTTTTCCAAGAGTCCCTTCACATAAGAGACAGAGTGTAAATTTTCATCAATTAATTATACTGAGATATAAGACAGGAACAAATGGAAGCTGCATTAAACGTATCTGTGAATATAATTTCAAATGCTCTTCCCACACAAGACCCATACACTTTTCCTAGTATCTAAGATGTCATTGAGTCTCACCATTAAACTCAAATCGTGATGCAGAGTTCCCTTCCTGAACTATTCCTTTTACAAATCCAAGTGTTTGTTTTGTAAATCTAGTGTTTGTTTTCCTACCTTGCAGGATAAAACATCCCCATCCACCAACTAATTCCAGCAGGCTGATCTAGGATTGTGTCATCTAAACAAGCTGATTGGTGTCCAAGCATCATTACTGCAGGACAAATAAATAAACAAACAAACCACAGACCTTTTTTGTGCTGTTAGAGATGAAAATGTAAGTCTTTTTCAAAAATAAGTTTGGTGGTCTCATACCTGTGAAAGGAAGGAATTAATCTAAGATGTATTTCTGATAAATATTTAAATGGGATGAGCATGGGCACTTGCCATGTATTTGGAAATTTAATTTAGTACAGTAGCCACTGTGCTTTCTTCTGCTTTTGTGTGAACTTGTTTAATGTAGTGTAAGGACAAGGATATTCTTATTTTTACATGCATTAAAAACTGTGAAGATTCACTCAGTTAAGTCTTCTTCTAGAAAATGATAGTGAAAATTACACTAGTGTGGAAGAATTACACTGTACAGGTTGCTCTCTTCTGCAGCCAGTCATTAAGGCTGGAAAGGAAATCTAAGATCATTGAGTCCAGCCATTAACCCAGCACTGCCAAGGCCACCATTGAACTATGTCCCTAAGCAACACATCAATACATTGTTGAATGCTTTTCAGGGATGTATATTCCACCACTTCCCCGGGCAGCCTGTTTCAGTGCTTGACCACCCCTTCACTGAAGAAATTCTTCATATCCCATCTACACCTCTCTTGGCACAGCTTGAAGCCGTGTCCTCTTGTCCTATCACATGTCACCTGGGAGAAGAGCCCAACTCCCACCTGGCTACAGCCTACTTTCAGGTAGCTGTGGACAGCAATAAGGTCTTCCCTGAGCCTCCTCTTCTCCAAGCAAAAACACCCCCAGCTCCCTCATCTGCTCCTTGCAACACNTCCTTGCAAGACTTGTCCCTAGACCCTGCCCCAGCCCCATTCTCCTTCTCTGGACACGCTCCAGCACCTCAATGTCCTTCTTGTCCTAAGGGGCCCAAAACCAGACACAGCATTTGAGGTGCAGCCTCCGCAGTGGCAAGTCCTTTCACAAGCTGATGGGCTGTGCACTCACACCTCAATACATCTTTCCAACATTCTCATCTCACACCATCTGAAGATGGGATTGGGATCAGATGACTTCCCAAGGTCTCTTCCAACCTGAACATTACGATGCCTGCAGAACACTGACAGCCACATCTGGTGCCCATAACCTCAGTATCTTTCACACACCACTCATTTCCGATTTCTTCCTTTTTACCTGCCTCAGCCTGCATAACTCAATTATTTCCTTTTTACGCATAATGTGCAGCAGAGTACAGGGGCTACAGGGTAATTTTCCCTTTCCAGCTTCCATATTTCCTTCACGGAAACTTCCTTTATCAACCACATTTGTGTTTTTTAGAAATGTGCTCATTTCAATAAAAATGACTTACTGTTTTATGGAAGTTGAAGGCAAATGACCCAAATCCTATAAATCATTAAAAATACTTTTTCTCATAGAATCCTAAGTTGCTTTTTTCTCAGTAGCAGAGAAAGCATTTTACTATAAAAAGTTACATTTTTGCCCACACTAAAAATTCTGCATTAAAAATACACTAAATGAGGGACAGATGTTTAAAACAGCAGACCTACAATGAAGTATTAAATATTGCTGGCACAGTGCGCCCTTTGGTACAGTTTAGTCTCTTTCTGCAATAGGCATGTTTTCACAGCTGTAAAAGCACCAGAAATTACTGTCTTTGCTCCAATATTAATATAGAAATCTATTAAAAAATACACCAGAACTGCTGAACAGATTAAACTATTGTTCATACATTCTATCATTAAAATAATTTGCCTTTACAAATTAATATTAAAGTCAAATGTTTTGAAGTTGTTTTAGAGGAACAGTGTCACTTTGAAGAATTATATGGATTATCTATACAAAACCAAACAATTCCACTTCTGTCCAAAGAAAAATGCAAGCCTCCTTAAGAAATCAAACCTGCTACTTGATGTTTTGGTCAATGACAAACAGCAGCACAGAGAAGGCGGACGATCTTGTGTGAAATCACTCCAAACCTGCGCTGAGGATGCAGTGTAGGACTAAAGCCCTTTTCCACATGTACAGGTGGTGTCTTAGAGCTATGGGACAAAGTGAGACAGGTCATGGAAGGGCAGATTCTGTGGTCTAGGGGATTTTTGTGTTAAAACATGATAAACATCAACAAGATGGGTAAAGAGATAACACTTAGAACAGAATGATAATACTAAAATCTTGAGACCTAGTAACTGGGAGGATTAACTTGGTAAATCTACAAACCACAGTAGAACATGCTCCCCACTATACATAGATTCTGCTACATTTAATTTCTATATCCCAATCTGGTGGGTCAGAGCTCTGAAATCAAACATCACAAGTTCACGGTCTTTGCTGAATTTTGTCTCAGTTGATATTTTATTTACTTGAACACTAAGCAATCTGTGATCATCACAGTCGTGATGAAGTGATGCCTACTTAAGTTTGCAACCCGTCAGGAATAAGAATAGGTCTGAGATGTCCATAGCTCAATTTGTTTGTCAGTGCTACTTCGAGTATCAATCAGCTATGTTAGTCCTTGTGACATGAAACTCTTTTACTATTCAAAGTAATAAGGAGAGGAAATGTTACAAAACTCTGCATATAATGTTAAATAAAAGGTAGAGGACTTAGCTTGCGCTCTTGAGGGAACCAAGAATATTTTTTTCATTTTTTCATTTTTCATACAATTTTTTCATACAATACTTTTCATACATTGAATATGTATGCACCTAATAATTGTCCAAATTCCTGACAAAGAAGGGATAGGTTGCTGAGGAAAGACAAAGCTTGATTAAAAACTCAAAACGCAAGGAACACCGTTTTAAAAGCTAGAAAATAACCTAGAAGAAAGGGCAGAACAAGACAGGATAAGGACACAGCATGCTGGCCAGCCTGATCAACCAGCAGGATGCTAGTACTTACAGTAACAGCAATAAAACCACACAAGGCTTTGGAAGCACAGCTTCTGCTCAATAAACAAATTCCTTGGACTGGAGACATTTTCTTGGAAGGAATTTTTATGGCACAAACATTTCTCTCTCCTCGGGAAGCCCTGGAAAACCAAACCCAAACCTTCCTCCCACTACACACAAACTGAAGATGTCAACAACCCAAGTGAAACATGACTGCCATCTTCTAGAAAGCTCCTTGTTATCTGTCTTGAGCAGGTCTTTGCTGAGGAGTTTGCACCCATCTGTAAAGCTCAAAGCCCATGACATAACTAATTCCTGACCAGAAGGAATGGCTACATCTCTGGAAGCCTTGTTGCCACGATGGGCATGTCTCACACAGAGCCTCACCAGACTTCCCCCAAGTCTGGGGCTCCAGCCGTGCACACCTGGGGATGCAGAGGTGTGAAGTGGCCAGCACAGCCCAGCACATAATGAAACTGAGAGCCCTCATCCCTCTGGTTAGACAAAAAAAAAACCCCAGGAGCTATAAAATGTAAGGAGGGAAGGGAAAGGGGGGAGGAAAAACAATCTCTGAGCAGGAAAACAGGATAAATTCATTGAATAAATTATTTACTGGAATTATTCACTTAGCTTCAATTACAATCTACCCATTCTATCCACCATCTACATCAAATTATAATAAATTATTCTATTATAACTTGGCTTCATGCCTGCTGATTTACAATAGCTTATTTTTTCAGAAAATAATGGTCTGATGCTGTTCAACCTTCCACAGGATTTAGACGTGCACACTTGGACATACCCAAAATACAATTTATTTTTGAGAGTCTCACTCCTTCTGTAAATTAAAGAGAGGGGAGCGAGCAGGGAGCAAGCATATTATATTTAAATTGCCAGCAGATATTTTGACAACATAAAAAAGACCCAAGATATCAAAACAATATTAAAACAAAAATATCCTGTTGCTTCCTGAAGAGTTTTGGCATATGTCCTGTACTGGATACTCAAATGCAATTCTGAGAATATATAAGCACTCTCCATCCTTCTACCTTCAGGTCTCTTTGCACAGCAGATGTTTTAAGATTCTTCTGAATCCAAAATATCTTCTTCTGCTTTGTCAGATCACCTCTGAAATTCATAAAGAGCTGTACTTGAAAATTAATTACAACAGGATGAAGAAAAAGGGAAAAAAACCAAAACCATGAAGGTTGTTTTTTTATGTAATATATAAAAATAAGATTAGTTTCCACAGCCACAGAGAATAATTATATTTTAGGAATCCAAACCTGCACTGGGATAAAATGAGCACAGGTCAAACTAAAAAGTCTAGTTACACTGAAAGAACAGCAGGCGTAATGTGCAGTTAAGTCAAGGGTTTGCAAACATGACAATACTGCTCACCTTCCTTTCCTCATTCCCATACTCTACAGTCTCTGTGACTGTAAGCTGATCAGACAGACACCAAAGTTTTAATTCTATATACACTGCAATTTTTACAATGTCCTTGATCTCAGCACAGCTTGTATCATATTGTGGATGAAAGCAGAAATAAATAAGGAAAAAGGTAAGCAAAACCCTGACTTTTACACATTTTTCCAGTAGTTTATGAAACAACACTACAAAGCAAGAAATAACCAAGGCCTTATGGGTCTCTGTTATCAGGGGCAGCTGCTGGAGCAGCAGAATGAGACAAATTCTACCCATGTGAGCAATCTGAAGGCAAAGTTAAACCAAGTGGGTGGGTGAAAGGGTGGTCATGCTCTGAATGGGATAGATTCGTTCTGTTCCTGGCAAAAAACAAAGGACAATGTAGAAGACAGCAGTGCAGAGGAATTCCACCAGAAATTCATATCCACTTTTCAAGAACCTGAAAGCACCTTGGATGTAGCCACCTCAGGTTCCATCTTTTCAAATATACATCTCTTAAAAAATGCCAGATATCACACCAGTAAGATGAAAGCAACACTTTCTCTGTCACTCCTTACAGGAAAAGTGTGGGGCTTTTATTTTGCTAGTATCAACTTGTTCTACTAGGCTAGAAGGGCTTTTGTAATCCTGCAAACACACTAGCACTACTTCCATGTAGTTTCATTGCTGTGTCTACTACCATTAAAGGGTAAGCATATACTTCAAGACAATAATTCACTTAGCTAGTTGCCAGAGCCAGCATTATGTGAATAAGCTTGATAGATCTCTGTTCCTAACCTATCAGAAAACAATTTATGGAATCTAATAAATTAAAAATGAATTGTCTCCAGCAACCATATATTTCACGATAAATGTATGCTCTTTGATCTCAACTGACTGTGCTATGTTCTAATTAATTTTTATACAGAAGTTTGCTATTGCCCCTTAAATGGATTTTATACACAAGACTAATCAGCTAGCATTTTCAGCTGTGCCTTTGTCTTTTCACCTTCCAACCAAGTTAAAAATTCACAGAATTCTAGAATTTATGGCATAGCTTTCCACATATAAGCCTTTTCAGTTTAAGGAAGGCAAGACCTATATTTTTTCTCTGCTTTCTTGACCCCAACAGGCACATAATAGAAAGAAATACATGGCAACAGCCTAAAGACCTGCCTCTAGACAGCATGACTGTGGAAATGAACCCCCTTCTGGCTCTCAGCTGCTTTCTTACCCAGCAAAAATTACTGGAGTTTCTCAGTCACTGTGTAACCCCTCCACAATATAGAGAGATAGGTATAGAGCCATTTGGTATTGCTGTTTGGAATGGCAGGGCAGCTGGCAGGGAGTAGGGGTTTTGGCCTTATTTTTGCTGGGGTGCTGTAACTACCCATTCACAAGTGGATTTTCCTCTATCAATGACCAAGAACATGGAAAAGACATCCACAACTGCAATACAAAATCCCCAATTTGGACTGGATGGTCTATGCACAGATTATTTAATGCATCTGATGTGTAGGTTCTGGCATCAGGGAAAGAAAATACCAGTGAGGCTGGGTCAGAGGGCAAAGGAGAAATGAGGAGCTTGGCCACTGATGCTGTTTACCTCCTGCTTTGCCATGGGAGGTAGATTCTGTTCACCTGCAGGACTAAAATGCAATAAAAATTCTAATTCATTAGAAAGAAAAAGAACTTTACTCTCTCGTCCAAATCCTCCTCTGTCTTTATGCATTCATGTAGAAAGGTCTAAGGCACTTTACATGTTTTTGCATAGCACCATCACTGTCCTTGCTTACAAGGAAAAAGCTGTGCCTGTCTACCTGCCATTAACCTCTTTCAGTATGAGGGCAGTATGATGCAAACACTTAAGCTAAGAAAGATGCTCTAATATATTTTATAGCTATATATATACACATATAAACATATATGTATGCTTTGAAAATGAAAATAAAAGCTTAAGGAAATGAAAAAGCATCCCATAAATTCCCAGTGAGAAAGAGAATAGCAAATTCAGCCTCAGCATCTGGCATCATTACTAAAAAAACTCTTGTTGCATATCATGTGGTCTAGAGACACCAGTAAAGTTGACAGAATACCCACTTAAATGGGTAGAAATGTCACAAAATGTCAGAAAACTGTCTTTCTAGAGTGACTTAAGTATATAAGGATCCTGCCTTGGGATAAAGCCACATGACCCTGTGAGATCTCTTTCAGCATTTTTCTATGACTGTACAAATAGTTACAGGGACTTTAAAAACTGGTAGTTTAAAAAAATTCTTTACTCTGTGGAGAAATTCTGTCAAGAGGCATTCTTATACTTTGATACTGTCTTCCTGTAGACTGATTTACAATGAATAAGTAAGAATATGCAGAAATTAAATTATACTTTCAGAACATGGGGTGGCAATTTTATTTTTTTTTCATGTACAGACCATACAAGACCGTTTATGTTAAATGTTCAAAAATTAAAATAAATTCCATAATACAGACAGGAAGTCAGTTCAGTGGGAACCAAATGGGAGTAATGGGACACAGGTGGTTGGAATGGGTACAAAAACCCACATACATGGCCATGTATGGCACAAATTGGAGCCTGGAGATGATTATAACTGGAACCTTCCAAAAGAAAGAATGGCTGTAAAATGTTAACTGTATCAATGCAAACATCTTGGTGACTTACCACTGGGAAACGAGTGATGAGGGAGAAGTGTAAAATTTACAGCTTTAATTGTAGCTAACACAACAAGACAGTGTAGATAATGAAACTCTACCATATTAAGGAATATATCAGTATGGGCATCACGTGCAGAGAATTTTAACTCTTGATTAGGATGAGACCTGAACATAACAGAAGTGGCAAGATGGAATTTACTTTCAGTTTGAGTCAAGAAACAAACAGCCACACAGCTTCCAAAGTCACAGGACAGAACCATCAGCTTAGGACAATTAAGGATAATAAGCAGAATAGGAGGAAGCCTGTTATCCAGTATGAAATCTGGTAGAGCATATACATTTAAGATTTAGTAATATAATTAGAGCCACTGAAATACCTTTATTTACTTATCCACCTCTCTCTTTACTCCAAGACAGAAGACTAACATCCTATACAAAAAAAAGATCATGTACAAAGCACATCTAACTCACATACAAAGCTCTCCTGGATGAAAAATAAACACCTTTAAGATGTTTTTCATTAAGTGAGAGAGTATCTACCATACAGCACAAAATGGTACCAACCAGCTTAGGTGAAAGAGGCAAGAAGCATTTCTGGCACTGGGTATGTAAGGTTAATACCTTGAAAAAATGTAGAGAGAATGTGTCAGCCCTGTCGACAGCAGAAGGTACAGCGACAGGGAATGAAGAGTCCACGTCCAGGACTTTGTAGATTTGCATTTTATAAAGGTGTCCAACAAAACCTGTGACTGAAGGGCAGTGCACTGATTTTAGTACTCTGCTTTCACTGCAGAAAGACTGAGAAAGTGCACATCATTTTACCTGCTGGACTTTATAAAGCAATATGGCTAGCTTGGTCCCTCAGGGATTCTGATAGCTGATGTCTGCTTGTTAGCACTTTTTTTAGAAGGAGGGAGTAATTTTTTGGCAAAGGAGGGAGAGAGGGAAGACATTTCTGCTGTATATCAGAGTCTAGCTTGAAACATTTAGAAATGCTTTGAATGTATACGTCCATGTTGTACACTGATGAAATATCAATTTGTTAACAATATTCTAGCGTAGCTACCCTACCAAAGAACAGTTAACCAAAAAGTTTAACTTATAAAGTCCCACGTAAAGTGAATTTTTTAACTTATCCAGATCTATCTTGACAAAAGAAATGGATATTATTTGTTCCTACTTAGATGACACATCATCCCAAGAACAGAAAGATTTAAAGTACATATTATGAGCAATGTTTATTTGGGGGGTTGGTGGGGTGGTGTTACTGTTTTCCACTGTAGTGCCATTCATATGGGTATACTTCATTTTTTTGTTAGTCATTTTTTGGTTTTGTTTTGCTTTTCAATGAGAACCAAAGCCTTTGTAGCATATAGTATAAAATTAAATTTAAAAAAACCTATCCTGAAAGGAAGAGTGAGGAAGCAATTAGAAATTTGTAAATTATACAGACTGTAAACAAGTAAAAAACAAATCTCTTTAGGTATTAAAAGCAAGTGGAAGCAAAAGTCACTTTTCAAGAAGGTAATAGAGTAAGAGCAGAAAACAGCCAAAACAATCAGATTGACTAACAATCTAAAGGCAGACAGTGTAGAGGACTTTTTTTTATTAAATTAGAAGGCTAAAAATATGAAATGTGAAACTTCTGAAAAACAGAAGAAGAGGGGAGAAGAAGTGGATTCATAAAACACAAAATACATCAACACTGAAGCTAAGTAAAATCCACGTAAGTTTGATGCCAGTATCCCAGTCAATGTAGTTCCTGATGGTAAACAGCCTGAAAGAGGTGGCCTGGCCTTTACTGGAGGAAGGGAATAGATATAAGTGAATCCCATGTGAAAAAGAGATGAAAAACATCTGCTACAGACAAAAATGGATCGTTGGCTGACGTCAACAGCAGGAAAGCTTCCGGTGTACCAGCTCTGGGCTTGCCAGCAGGTGTTGCTGCAATTACTCAGAACAATTAGAGGTGATATTTCCAAAAGCATGGAGATGACAGGGCAAATAAGTAAGGCAAGCATGATATTGTCAGCAACTGAAATGTAAGTATTTCTCATAAATCTTCTGAGGACCTGTGCAACTCAGTGTTTTTAAGCTAGCCACCAGGGCCTCAAACTTTACCAGTCATACTAATATGGAATAATATCCTTCTCCATGACCAATGCCACCAAAATCCCCCAAACAACATGATTTCTATAATGTCTCCTTTCCTATGGAGTAGACTCTCCCCTTAACAAAGAGAACTATAACTGTGAGAGAATTCACCAGATAATATTTTCACACAGCATGTACTTGAAAGCATTTATTTACTTTTAATAAGCATGAACTTTCACTGATGTTGACATTCATTATTATTTAGATTAACTAACTTGATTAGTCTCATTACAATTTTTTTTCCTTTTCCTTTGTGAAGATATGCAGTATTTATATCTTTTCACTGTGGCTTGCTTCAGCTTAGAAGAAGGCATAAAACAGCTCTCATGTTTAGATGTTGAGTTTTTTCAATATACTATGACTATGTATACAGTATTCTCTAGCTGGGCATACAGGTTAAGAATAGTTTGTAGACAAACACCAAACATGGTTTAACAAATTTACCTAATGCTGAAATCTCTCCCCTTTTTGCCATGAATGAACTGCATTATTCACACCCATCATGATCAGGATTATTTAGAGAAGGTTCTCAGAATTATGTGCACATCATGATTTGCTGTCAAGCCTGATTTAAATTGCATTCTCAATTCATTCATCATTTTAAAAGAAAACAGAATTTACATTTTTTAACCATTCATCTTTCTAACTACCTTGGATAAGAAAAAGACTGTTTAAAAAACCAAAGACATGATATGTCTTGCATCATTTTGAACCATTAAATTACTGCTCATGGAAGTCAACGAAGGGTTTCAGTGGCTTCTTCACACTGAACTGCATCTGACTGCTCATCCCTTGATTTGCTGTCCTCCTGTTAGTTTTACAGGTGACTTCAGTGGACTCTGTTAAAAGCAAACCTCTCTGTCTCTTACATCATGCCCTGCATTTCATGGAAAACATGCACTGAAAAGAGAGAGCAATTTTTACTTCATTAGAGCAAGAGAGCTTAGGCAGATGGCTCATGGCAAATAGTGCTTATTTCAATGTTTTATTATTGAGACATCTCCTACATGTGCAGTCCAGCCTCGGGACCAAGAGTTATTCCCTCCTCCCCGGCATGTGTTACCAAGTACTGACTCAGTGCAGGTGGGGTAATGACACTCTAGTTCATGTTTCTTTCTCATGATTATGTGCCAATGATTCATATCCTTCGAGCTGATAGTTAATTACATGCTCAAGTCACTTACTCTGATATTAAAGGTACCGATTCCTTGCATGCTTCGAAACAGTTACTTGGCATAGTCTTAGCTTTCATCTTAAAAACATGCACGTTGCTGTTTGCCTCAGGAAAGGGGCATTAATGAAGACTTTTAAAATCTTCTCAGGATGCAAATTGCTATTTAAGTGTCAGATATTACTTTTTTCTAAAGGGCTCTGAGGGTAGAAAAAGTAAGGATGCTGCTAACTGCCAGAGAGACTCCATGAGAGAAGGAAGACCTGGTAGTGCAAGTATAGGATGAGAAGTGGCTCGACTGAAGGGATGCAATGAAAATCACTATTTGTCTTACAAAGTACATTTTCTTAATCTACAAGTTTAAACCAAATAGAACAACAAAAAGTTGTTCTTCCAACACCCTGCTTTACAAACCACACCTGAAGTCATGCTGCATGCTCTCTGGCTCACATTAGAAAGCAATTAACACTGTTGTTGACAACAAATCAGAGTAAAATCCAGCTCATTTTCTCATACCGCTATAAAGCAGATAAAAGTATAAACTCATCACCATTTATTTTTGCACTATGGAAAGCAGAAGTATTTTGGAAGACAGATTTTGGATCTCTGAAGAAGGATGACAGCATTTGTACAGAGTTATTTTCTGACCATATATGTACTTTACAAACAAATCCCCTGTTGCACACCATCCTAGCTGGACTTGTTAAAAACTGGGAAATGTCTGCATTTGAAATAGAATCCTTTTCCAGCCACATGCAGCAGGTATGAGACCTCCTTACCTCAAAATGTTGAAAAGGGCTCCAGAAAAACTCTTTGCCATGTCAAAGATGCACAGCTGCTCTCAGTGGCTTCAGAAATTAAGTCAGCACCTGCCATTTAATGCCTATGCTACTATAAGGAAATAAGAAACATCTTTTTTTTTCTAACTGGTATAAAATTAAGCAAAGTCCTTATACCATACATGCAAGAATAACCCTTTCAAATTCATTCTATTATGCTGAGAAATCATGATGTAAAAGCGACTCTCAAACCCACGGTGACCTTGTGCACAATGTGTGGAGGAGACAAGCAGTGTGAAGAAGGAATAGAGACCAACTTCAGCTGGAATTTAAGCTGGCATCACTCTCACTGGCACAAGACAGCTGAAGGCCACGGATCTACTAAAGCAACCAGAACTACAACACTACACATGCATCAGCCTTACAAGACAAGGAGGAAGGAGTTATTCTGAGTGAAAACCATCCCAAGTGAAGGGCACAGCTTAGAATCTCACCTCGCACACTCACCTCTGCAGGCAGCAGGACCCCGGGGCGGCTGATGGGGTTGAAATGAGCTGCCCACCGACAGCACCCACCACGGGCTGCTCCCGGGATTGCTGGCCGGGAGCAGGTGATGGCAGAACCGGTTTCCTCCGGGCCTGGGAGCAGCGGGGCTCCGGGCACAGGAGCAGCCCAGCTCTGGGACAGCCCGGACCCGGCTCAGCGCGCCCGTCCCCGCTAAAGGCTCTCACAGCATCCGCAGAAAGAGTATGTTAGCGCACACAAAAAATTAATTAGCATGAGAAAGGGTTACAAGCTCCATAACTCACGGGTCCCACGTTAATGATTAGCTAAGTGAAGGAGCTGCCCAGTTGGTAATTTGATTCGTTGGGAAGGAAAAGGCACTCTACGGACCTTGAAAGGTTTTAGCAGAACTGCGTGTCCCAGGTCACCCTGCTTCCCCCTGCCTTCATCATCTCATTGTCAAGCTCAATTTGCCAGCAAGGTCCTGACAATGAACACAAAGATACATTTCAAGGTTAGTAGGCAAAACTCTTGGTGGATGTCATCATGAGCCATTGTAGTGATGAAATGAAGGAGATGCAGTGTTGGAAAGAGTTGGGGTTTTTGTTTTGCTTTGCAAATGGCATCGTTTTGTTCAATTAACACTCTTCATTTATTTTACCTTCATCATTAATACTTCATATGTACCTATGCTGCTAAAAGTAAGCAGAAAAACACTCCTGGGAAGTTGAAGGATACTATTTATTGCTTGGAGGGAGAAATGAATGGTCTGCTAAACTCTCTAGGTACTGATATGTAATTTTCCAAGTCAAAGCACTGGGACAATGTGCTTGTTAATTAAAAATCACACTTTATATTTATGCTTTCTGAGGTGGGATGAAATACAGTAAATAAGTACGATTCACTGGCTTATTTCAATTTTTATAGAAACCATGGTCCCACTTCAGTGCCCTGGCACATAGTGCAAAGTTTAACTAAGGGGTATTCTGACCTTAAACTAGAGATTTCAAACATATAGCCTATGGGCCAAGTAACAATATAAGCCGCAAGGATAAAGAAAAATCAGAGTATTTTGTTCTCTGCTGCAAGAAATGCATCCTTGAGTGCCAGTTTGATACAGGAACAGGCTGAAGACTTTCAGTTAGTACTTTTGAACACAGTAGTTGCCTGGTCTATCCTCTTCACGGCCGCTCTCTGAAGCACTGTTATTTTCTTAAGGTCATCCATGTTAAAGTCTACCTCTATTTTCGAACATGAAAGACATCATCTTAACTAAAAAGCATATTTAAAGCTCCAGCTCTTTTCCCAAATCCTTCTTTTGTATAGTAAAGGAGGTTCTGTGCATTTCTAACTCCTATGAGAATGGCAACATAGATCAGATTTCAAGATGTGTCTGGGACAACTAGTATTCAGTTGTCTTAACTATGAATCACAGAGAAGTGTTAGCAATGGCATTATGTTTTTTCACACAAATATTAAAAACTTAAAAAAAATAGAAGCAACAGCAGTATACAAAAAAATAAAAAATATTTTTAAATGTCATGAAAACTTGAGTTTTCTTATGTTCTAAGTACTCTCACATCATGTCAAAGACTAGGATAAACTTGAAAGGTCTGTTCACACTGCAAATGCTGTTTCTAAACCAGTATTAACGAGCAACCACACATAATTCTCTGCATTCTTGGTTTGCCTAAATGAGCACCAGTTAAGCAACTAAGACTTGCTCAAATAAGAATGGACTTCCTCTGTGCAGGGAAAAAGATAAAGGTCAGTGATCAAGGGAGTTAGTGCCCACAAGTACAGTGTTCTGTAAATGTACGTGATATTGAATGTGCACCTGCCCTCAGGCTAAGTAGTGCTCCCCTTGGATGTTAAACACTCTCATGATATCCATACACAACATTGTTGATTTAACCACTTCAACCAGGTTCTTCTCAGTGATGGGTGAGATTCAATACGAAGCAGCATTTGGTAGTGATTGGCAAACACAAATCAAACAGAAAAATCCAATACTCATTACCCATCCAAGGACTAAATTCCAATGCTGGCTCAGTTTTTAAAAATTCACAGCAGCGTGCCAGTAACATCACTGTACAGGGCACTGGCAGGCAGGGTTCAAAACTTCTGATTAGGAAGGTTTTTTCACATTAGGAAAATAACATGGCTATTCATAAATTTAAAGGTGGTAAGGAATAGAGAATGCAAAATCACTTGTGTGAGACATGGGAGCCAAAGAGGAGGTCTCTTAAAGAGGGAAAGAGCACTGACTCCCAAAACATAAATTATATTCTTGGTTGCATAAGCACATATTTGATTTTTTTTAATTTGCTCTCAAGTTTATTACAAAACATGAAGAGCTCCCAAAGTCATCATCTTCAAGCTATGGTAATGAAAAAACAGAAGTGCCACTCTTCTGACACTGAAAAGTGTCACAATTGAGGCAACACTGGCATAAAAGTAAATTTATGCTGATATTCCCATTTCTGCATGGGAACACAGGTATTTAAAAAAGGACAACACAGTGCAGATCATACCAGCTTGAAGATGGAAATAAATACTTCCATGTTTATTACTAGGAAAGAGTTTACCCCAGATGATTTCTGAATGGAAAGAAATATTTAAAAACAAACAAAAAAGAACGCCCAAACAAACCAACCCAAGAAAAACAAACAAAAAATGTCTACCCCAACCCCAAATATAGGTTTTACTCTTCAATCTCTTGATACCAAAATGTTTCAAAAGGATTTCCTCAAAAATCATTGAGGCAAAGAAAAAATACCCACTACCCTGTTCTCCATTGCAGAATTTTCACATGGAAATTAGTATTTGTTAAGACAGATCACAAAACAGAACAAGTTAATAGCCCAGACATTATAAGTATCACTTCCAGTATGGGAGACCCAGGTCTGAGTCCCCAGTTCAATAAGCATCTCAGCATACATACAAAGAGAAATAGCCACAGGTGGAGAGGCTTGAAGTGCTCAGGTTCAGTGGGAAATGAAGCCCCACATCCCTGACCTGAATCAGATAAACTCATGAGATTAGACTTGAACCCTTCACAACCCACCTACGTGCTCTCTGCATCAGGTGTTGGCTTGTTAATGTAAGGGTCTTTGTGTTACAATCTTTCTGTTATAATCTGGGCCAGACTATAACAGCATTCCCAGATCCAAGACAGCTTTCCAAAATACATTTTCTTCAAAATTGATGTGTTACAAGCTAAGTTTCCATACTGGCACACAATCATCAGAATAATATCAGAAATCATGCTCAGCTGTCTCCCCACCCTGACAAATCACCAAACCACCCAAAGATGTCATTTGTGCAGTGTAAGGCCTCCAAAGGACTATCTTCAACCAAGGCATGCACCTATTTTTATGAAGCTACCTTTACATGTACATATGCATGCATTTTTTTTTTAATGAGAAAAATACTTTTTTCGCACACTTTGTTGGGGTTTTTTTTGACTATGCCATAATCTCATTTCCCCTATGAAAGCAGAGCTTTTGTGTCAACCTGGTTACCAAGTTCCTCAAACAGAGCATGAGAGCAAGATAAATAGCAAGGCAGCACAACATGAAAGAAAGCATCCTGCTTTATGCCATCCCTGGAAATGCATTTCCTAAAGGTGAAATTGTACAATGAATTTCAAGATCCAGAACAACTTAGAAAGGGGCAGGCTGACTTTTGACATTCAAAAAACCAAAGATAAGCCACATCCAACCCCAAACACAACATGGTTGCAAAGAAATACAGCCATGGCCACTAATGTATTTTTATGTCTATGCTCCTGCTCCAGTTATTAATGGGGAATCCGCATGATAAAAAGTTTTCACCCTACTGTCCAAAGCAGTCAAAAAGCTCCAAGATTACCCCTGCAACACCCAATGCTGTTACAGCTCCTGCAGACACAATGCTGAAGAGGCAGCGTGTGACTTTTCTCACCCCAGCCCCAGCAGGTAATTGGACTTTCCATGGATAATCCCAGCAATCAGAGAGAAAATCTCTGCCTCCAGGGTGACCCATTAGCACAGAGTTCACTGATCAGTAGGTTAACGTGCCATTAAAGCACCTCTATCTGGGATTTAGGAAGGGTCAAGAAAACTCCATCACAAAGAACAAAAAATACCTACAGAGCTCATACATGGTTATATCGAGATCCTCATGAAAAGGTCAAATTCAGCTCAGGGGCTATTCCCTTCCCTGGAGCAGCAATATCTATAGTCCTGACACTTTCTTCACATCTTTCCTTGAATGTCCCTTTGATTTGCAAAATACATTAATTATATGGGTAAGCAAACAGCCTGTCTCACTGTAAGGTCAGATGGATACCACGCTGCATTAGCTACTCTGCAATACTGTTCACACTTGGAGTTTATAGTCCCTGGTTTTAAATGAGAGACCTTTTTTTTACCTGTTGCCAGCAGGTAAGACACGTTTACCCAAGGTAATGATATGCACACAGAGTACCTCAGCTACTGGAGAATAGATTAGGCTCTGTAAGGACCATGCAGGTTCAGCAATGGGGCATCAATTCTATGCCTATAGTAGCAGAAGTAACAGTAGTAGTAAAATACACTAATAGTAATACACTAATAGTCCGGGCTGTGATCATCTAGGGATGCACAGTCACAACACTGAAATTCTGAGGATGTGGACTGATGCCTAATAATCTGCTGTATCCAAATACACTATGCTAAGTCACTTTTCAATAACTTTATTTTCTCTGATTCCTTGTTAGTTGTATTTTGGCCAAGGTACTAGACAAAGAACATCCATATAACCTTCAAACAGAAGCACAGATAAATTTGGGTAAGGTAGAGGAAAAAAATAGGAGGTTTCATCCTGCATTTATCAGTTATTTATAAACCTCCAGGAGATGTGACAGTGCTGTCCTCTATGAAATTCACTAGTTATAAGACAGTTGATTCTTTATCCTTTTTATTTTTTTCAATGTCCATGTACCGGAATAGCTCTGTAATGAGAGGATTTCCCAGCAGATTAGTTTTATTAGTGTTAATTGTCCATTTGATGAACATTTCTGTCTCCCCTGTTGCATTTCCCAATGTATTTTTTTTTAATGTTTCTAGTGATATCAGTGTCTAACCAAAATGTGAACTAAGTAAGACACAGAGGAAATAATAATCATCATGATCTTTAAATACAGACATGGTTTTCTACAGGTTCCTGTATAGACTGCTTTACTTACCTGGAAAACACCACTGTTCTTGTCATTTACTTGCTAAATCTTAAATGGGTGGATAGGTGCTTATGTTATGCACCCCATGCGTGCAAAACATCGGTGTTAACAAGTACAGCTAAGGATCTGACCTGAGCTCTGTCTTGCATTTCCTTTTATTTGTTAATCTGAGCCTCAAGCTTAAAGTTATTTCAACAGACTTTTGTTTTCAACACGTATTCAGCATGTGTCTAACACCCTCTGAAGTTGCAAGCCACCCTCCCACTCAACCCCAAAAATCTTCAACCAGTGCCAAAGTCTATATTTTCTTAACTTAAAGAAGTAATTCCAGGGCTGTCAACTGATAAATTTCATTCAGGGAAACTCTGTGTTCTTTAAGCAACACATTAATCTTCTCTGAACTAACCATAGTAAACATCAATGTTAAATTGTACAGATTTCACATGTTGCTGCCAGGACAGAGTTTTAGAAGAATTATCCCCTTTTTAGGTAACCTTTAAAATTACACCCTAGAATACGCAAACAAAGAAGACTAATGAACTCAGCAGCCTGTATGTATTGAGGAGGCTGTTGAAAAAGATACTGTGAGTAATGGAAAAAGGTTCATTTTTCAAAAGCTGTAGGGAGCTGCTTGTGTGAAGGTAGGAGAGGAAGAATCTCTCCTTCACTTTGGTTATAACAGTTTGCTGTAAACAATCATTTCCCCTCTGTTATCAGGGAATATCCTGCAGGAGTGCGTGTTCTATGTCACCTTGACCAATTCACGAAGGAAGGGGAATTTTTCTTTCCTAATAACCCACTCAACTCCCCACCTTTAAAAAATTTATTCATTTTTTAAACTGAAGTATATAAGAACATCCATTAAATACTGTCTCACTTCTCACAGAAAGACTGAATATTGACTCTGCTTGCTGATACAATAAAAGACAGAAGATTGAGTCAAACTTTTTTCTTGTTTTCAGCTGCTAAAAGCAGTGTACATAGGGCAGCAGTCTTGCCATGCAAGTACAACCAGCTATCCACCAAGAAACAGATGCTTTAAGCCACAACCTAGACATTACCATGAGACTGTATTTTAAATGACCCACGCTGTTCTCAGTAGTGGAAGCAGAGTGCATGTATTCCTTTTCTGATGCTGACCAACCTTTTCAAGCATGCTGCTAAATGAAGAAACTACACAGCACTCCTGTGTAACTATATACAAACTCCCCACATGCAGAACATCTTTACACAAAGGCAGCACCACGCTTCAGTCACAGCACCAAGCTCTTGATGCAGCGTCCTCGAAGGGCAGTGAGCTGGCTGGGACGCTGGAGGTAAAAGTGACACTAAATTAATTACTTACCCTCAAATGGCTTGTTTTAAATCAGTAGCTTCCACCTGGTCTTAATGTGAAGCAGGACTGCTGCGATTCAGAGAGGAGATGGAGGCACAGGGGGGTTTATTCAATGTTGCTTAAATAACAGAAACCTGAAATAAAATTGCCAGCAGTTCAGCCAGGATTTTCCTCTCACTCCCTGTGTGTGTCTCTCTCCAGGACTGCTACGTAGCTGTCTATAAATACTGGCCCCAACACTTGCTCAGTGCTTCCCTTGCCGATGGCACAGGTCGGTGTTAATGTACACCGCGGCATGGCTCAGATGAAGTTCTCAGCTGCTCAGACAAAGCCATGGATGGGCTCCCCACCCCTCCTGCCTGGAATACCATCCTGCTGCCAGCTTTACAGATGCTGTGGGCCCTTCCTGCAGGCCCAGATCAGGCACGGAAGGGTAATTATGATGCTTATATGAAAAAAAACTCAAAAAACAACAAACCAGAAAAGAAAAATGACCATTTTTTTGCAAACAGGTGGGAAAATGGGGAAGGAGAGAAGGAGGAGGAAGCACTTTTGTTTCAGCTTCCTTTACAGTGCACATCCAGCTATGATTACAGAATTTCATTCCCAGGAAATGTGGATGTTAGAAAAATCTGCAAAAAACATTTTCTATAAAACAAGTTCTTCAAATTGAATAAAGGTGTGTCTGTCACAGAATTCACACAAGAGCATTAAGATTGCATAGGCACTCACAGAGGGATGAAGAATAAATATTAACAGTGTCTCAAAATTTCTGTCAGTGGTCAGGTATTAGATATCCCAATTCATATTTAATAATTTTGCACAGTATGACGGTAAGCATGAGACATCACTGGTGGCAGGAACTCACAATCCTGCCCTACAAGAAATAAAAGTTCAAAGTTTAAAAATAGGAAAACAGAATTACATCTCTGTAAACCCACTGAGGAACTGGGCTGTTAAGAGGTGGAAACAGAAAACTAAGGGAAGTTTCCTGAAAAAAACTAAGGGAAATTGAAACGAGGATGGCAAGATCAGCACAAAAAACTATGGATTTGCTGAATGCCCTCAGTGTACGCTGTGGGCAGGCACCACAAATGCAGATAAATATCCTGCCTTTCATCAATACATAGGATGGCACAACTGGGAGGCTTGCCCAAGTAAAATGTAAACCACAGCATAACTGCATTAACACTAAGAGCTACAGGAGTTTATCTTAAAATCAGTGTCTTTTTAAGGCAGCTTATGGCCATGAAATTCTCCCTGTCAGGACAATATCTGTGCATAAATCCCAGTCTGCTCCAAGGCTTACCATCAGGCTTGTGTGATTAGACAATGCACAGCCTGGCATAATCCCATGGCCAGCATCCCTGCACACCTTGGAGGTTACCACTGAGATTGTGGCCAGCGCTTCTCCATCCATTTGCAGCTCTGCCAAGTTGAAGAAGTTTTAATAATAACTTTGGAACAAAACAGAAATTTCATCTTCTGCATGTATACTGAAAGACATGTTAAGTCTTACTGCTTTTCTTCCACTGCATTCATCAATAGCAGCTCTTGGAAGTGCTTTTAGTACCTTGTGCACAGAGTTAAGGCTCTCCTTTAATACGATTTATTTATCTTTACTGTGTGGCTTGAAAAACGAAGATGATCATTAGTAACACACCACTACTGAAGCTGACTTTGTTTAAATGGACACTGTTTATAAATCCTTGGTTTAGAAGCCTGTCACTGATGCCACAGAAACCTTTTGTATTTAAATGAAAATACATTTGGATGACATGGGTAATTGCTAAGCCTTGGTGAAGTGCCAGATGGAAAGTGTAACTAATTTGCTCATTACAAGTTTCTCAGTCATAAAGCTCCTACACATAGCTCTCACCCTCAATCATGTACATGACAGCTCCATATCATTCCATCAAACCTTTAAGCTGCCACAAAAAAATCCCAGTAAAAAAAAGAAACCAGAGTGGTTTTGTAAAACTGAGCAAGAAATTGAAGTATTTATCATAGCTTTATGCGTAGTATAATGTCAAAACTTATTCTTAGACATTGACATCTTTAAAACTGGGAAGTATCTTAGATTTTTTTAAATTTTTCAGGAGAAGCCCATAATTTTAATGAAACACACACATTCCTGTACTTCTGTAAATAAATATGCAGCATAATTTTACCATACCCCATTACTACCATGCCACACAAAAAGAGGCAAAAGAAGACATGCAAACAAGAGTGAGAGGAGGATAATTTGGCATTGCACATACAGAGGAGTTACTGCACAGGTGACAGTAGAGAAGACCAGCATCACAACATTGAGTGGTAAAAGGACAGTGTGTTGACAAAAAACATAAACTCAGTGTGCTGGAAAAGTCTGACAGCACTCAGAGGATGACTTCTGGAGGAGGGCAAAGGAGGAAGAGCAGTGCTAGTCAGAAATTCAAGAAAAAGAGCTTAGCTTTTTAACAAAATGTCAACAGAACCTCTTAAAATTCACAGGCAGCACCCCAGTGTTAGAAACAGTAACTTACATTAAAATCTCACAGCTGAAGTGTGCATAATATAGAAGAATTATACACTAATTTAGGTCACCCTAATGTTTTCTAAGTTTCTGAATTCCTCCAACAAAATTTTCAGGAGCAGGAGAGCTTTGGAGTAAATGCCAACTGTGCATTTTTAGGTCCTTTCATACTAGGAAACTAGTAGGGCCTTTCTTACTTTGATCACTGAAGTCAATGGCACCAACCATGACATCCAAAATTAAACATGTGCGTGGTTTAGCTAAATCACAGCCTGCAGTTTGTAAAGGAATAGCTCAAGAAAAATGTGAATTTATTGCTGCATTATTACTGCTGCTTTTTTGCTTGCATTTTGCATAACCAGCAACTGCAATTTGGTAATGAGACAGTTGTTACTACATCACATAAGGCCAAACCCTTAAAATGCAATCTGGTTAGCCCTAAATCTAGAACTAACACTAATATTAATCAGGGGTAACAGGCTTACCTGAAATATGCCAACACTATCATAAATTTTACAAGGCTGTTGTAGTTATATAAGATAATCCCTATGGGACACAGAACGGTAACTGAACAGTATGGACCAATATAGTTCCAAAGTGACCTTTCAGCAAGATGAATAATAGAAAAGTTTCATAATCATCTAGTCTCACTTAAAGAAAGGAAAAACCTGCTGAATGAGTAACTTGAAAAAAGAAAACCAGTAGTGTGAAAGATTCAAGTTATTTGGAAAGAAAGAAAGGAATGCATCCAGCAGTAAGGAAAAATTATTTCCAGTAATGCCATAAAACTGAAAGATTGTAGCAGACACTAAAATCCAAACTGTGCCCAGAAGCCTGGATTTCTGCAACCATAAACCAGTTTAAATACTGAAAAATATTCCAAATATTCTGTGTATTTTTAAAAGCATCTTATTCTGTTTTCTTTCATTACATCAGTTATGATACAGTGAATCAAGCCAAAAGTTCTAAAACCACAAAATAGCTTTAAAGGTCTGCAAGATTATTTTTAAATCTTTTGAAAACTACCTTAACATATTGTGCCTCAACAAACACTCAAACACCTTATATAAAATTTCATTACTTTATGAAAATCTCCATCTGTGTCTTCATGCACACTGTGGTTTATTCCATATAATGAATAAGTGAATTTTATCCTCGATTAAATGAGGACTTCTTCCCTGACTATTCCTGCCAAATAGGGAAAAAAGTCGATGCTAAAAGCCAAATGTAGATTATGAGTTCATCCCACAGGTTCAAGAAACCTGTGAGATTTGCAGACCTAATGCTGTCCAAAGTTCTGCTAACAGTAGACTTGTTTTTCTACCTCTCCACTGACCATTTTCACATAGGATATCTCCAGTAGTAGACACAAGAAGTTTAAATAATTTGATTACAATGTTGTTTAGGAAAGATTTGTTTCAGAATTTAGTCTCTATGGCAAGGAAGTGTAAAGTACAAGACTAATATGGTACACCATGACAATAATCTTCTTCCAATTTTTCCGTGGTCAATATCCATCTGAAGGCTCCTGTTGCATTATAGAAACATACTGCCAGCATCCAACACTCCAGTATTGTATGTAAATTAGTCATTAAAAGATAGATAATTTGAATTATTTTGAGTCTATTTCTACTTCCTGACCAAATTATTTTTCTCCTAACCTCTGAAGTTCACTCAAAATTAGAAGTTTAAGGCATCCTATAAAAAGATCACATAGAAGTAAGTTTTATCTATATAGGCAGTAATTACATTTCCTAGTTTAAAGAAGGAAGTTAACTGAAGATGTATATGTTGGAATCAACTATTGTGTGTCACACCCTGTAAAAGATGGCTTACACTCCCCTTTAAGGCGGGACAGAAATCTTTCAGAATTTTTTCTTATCTTCCCTTCTTAATAAATGAAACTTTGAGTGAGCTGAGCAGATGACTGATGCTGTAAGACCAAATTCTGTAACATTCTGTAGTATTACCTTTCCTCCAGCCAAGAAAAATAAGAAAATAAGCGCCTCTGAGGGTTTTCATAATGTAGCTTAAAGCTTAGACAAATCTATATTAACCACACAAGAATAACAACATCTGTCACCTAGGCCAGCACATTTTCAATTGCAATGTATGTGAAATTGTGGTCATTCTGAGTTTGAGTCTTCAGTCTTCATCACAGCCTACTCTGCCCAGCAGCAAAGTCTGTCAGCTGGGCAGACACTGATGAAGATGTCTTCAGTGTGTTTTTAGGAAATCTAAAGAAGTTAAAGACATTGAGTTATTCTTACGATTTAAAGACACTGAATTATTCTTACAGACATGAAAATGCTGTGATGGATTGGATGTTGGTCTTCACTAATTTTTGGGAAAGCAGGGTTAAGACAACTCTTGGGTCACTAATAACAACTTGCAAAATCTTGGAAGGCTGAAGTCAGAGGAGGAGGATTCTCAGTAAAGGAGATGTCTGTAGGTCTAGTCAAAAATCTTTTTAGTGAACTGTGGGAAAAGATGCCAGTGCATACCTCAGCTTTTATGGGCTGAGGGCAGGTATAAGGAATAGTTTTTAGCACACTTTACAGCATGATAACTCTTTACACTTAACAAAAATTCCTTCCTCATCTCTTAAAACTGATGAACTGCAGGCCAGTGCCCTAGTGATTGTTTAGTATAATAATGTTTCTCATTTCCTCACTCAGCTGTCACTCATTTGAGACACCCATCTTTGAAAACAAAGTTAGTCAAAAATATGCAGTACTCATTTTTAAAATCCAAAACTAATTTAGTTGTTTAATCAGAGAGTAAATCAAGAGTAATCTTTCAGCTGTTTCATTGTGCTTCCCTATTCAGAAATGCCATGAGCAACAAAAGATGCAGCTATAGCACAAGGCAGCTAACACAAAGGAGACACACCTATAGATGACTGGTTCAGAATGCCTTCTTGTTGAATTATTTCATATAAAAAGTCAGTAATCAACTTGAACCACATAGCCTAAGCACCAGTGTGACATTTACTGTAGAGTCAAAAACTTGTTACTGGTACCTTGCCACTTTTATACTTCTCTGCATCGCATCTTTAACTGTCTGATAAAATTAAGAGATCTGTTATCCAAAAGAGCTATTTTCACAATAATGCAGAGGATGGTGAGCTCTTACAGTGAAAATAAATCAAGTGGCATTTCTTTTTCACTCAACTAATCTAGTCCATAATGCCAGGATTTATAGGATTAAATAACTGAGCAGTAAAGGCAAACTGATCCTGTTAAATGATTTCAGTTTTATTTTTCATAGATGTCACTGTTTCCTAATGTTTCATACAGGTTTTAAAAGCTGTCCATATGAACAAACACCTGGAAAATGCTGAAAGTGGGGGAGAAAAGGCAGAAGGGCAGAATGAGCTTCACCTCCCACCTTCAGTGGGACAGCAAATGTGCGAAGTCATTAATTAGCAGAGATAATTTTCAACACTAAATTTAGATGACACATTCCTCCATGTATCCCCCTAGGAATAAATGTGTTCCTTTGTATGTATTCCTGTAGGAATGCATGCTAACAGAAGAAAAGGAGTTGCTGCCATGGAAGGGCACTCTGGAGCAAGTCCTTGGTTTTTTGCACATCTTCCCTTAAACCAGCAAAAGAAAGCAGACAATTGCCCTTGTAATTGTTTAGATACATACATACACACATCTGTGGAATCATCTATATACCTAATACAACTCCATGTAAGTAATTTGGTTAGAATATGGATAGAAGTCTATAAAGGCAAACTCCTTTCTAGAAATTCAGTGCAGCATATGTTCAATAGTTTTAATTCCACCTGCATTACAAGCTGTAATAAAAGTGTAATAAAAGAATCTTCCTTAAAAAAATGTTTCCTTAAATTTTCCTCGCAAGCTCAAAAATATGAGTTTATTTATAACTAAAATATCATCAGTTACTTTCAAAGTTTAAAGCATCCTTAACAAGCACCTCAGATACTCATTAAACACAGAACGAACAGAATGACTATCAGTGAAGAAAACTGACTTGCGAAAGTGAAGAGGAAATACTAAAACCACAAAAGGTCCCTTCATTTATAAAGGCCACAGGATTCTCCACATTCCTTCAAGAAACAAAGTATGATTCCAGGAAAATAATTTGGGGGAAAATAGACTACAGACAGAAAATCACACATGGCTGCACACATTGTTCTGCTTCTGGAAAATAAAAACCTAAGTCAAGTTTTGTGAAATCTGAACTTCAGGATCCTGTGATTCTGGGTTTTTAGTTCCTTCTCCTCCATAACCTAAGTGATTAGTCTGTTCTTGATTATATACTCTGATCTCTTCAGCTAATGTGCCATCTCCTCCTTGTCAAGTTTGACAAGCACAAGCCACATTTTTAATAGCAGCGCTGATTTCACTTTTATTTGGGTGTGTAAGGCAGATAATCAGTGTTGTCAGTGGTGACTGTGAAATTCTTTTAGTCAAACATACCTGAAAAAATTAGTATTTCAAATCCCAGAAGGAATACATTTAAATAAAAACACAAAACCACCCATTTTCTTTCTTCTCCTTCACAATGTTTATTTGAAACTCTGCACAAGTGCCAAAAATCACAATGAAGCTATCATATTTCATTCATTCTTGCATTATGAGCCATTCTAATACTCTTCACTCATCAAAGTGAATTCTATTCAAAGAACTTATCTGTAGGCAACTCAAAGTAAAACAAAATTTGGATTTTTCAAGTTGGCTGCAGTTTCGTAAACCCTGCACTGTAAAAATTGTTAGCTTTTGCTCTTTCCTAGTTTTGGCCAGGACAGGGTTATTTTTTTCCAGTAGCCAGGAGGGCATCATGGCTAAGGCTGGGATGTTATTTGATACCACCTCACCTCATTGTCAGGGGCAGGAGTAAGGGTCTCTCTCTTCCAGGGAGAAGGGTGTTCCGTCCATGAGGAAAAAGTGTGATGGGAAAAATGGTCCATTTTTGTTTTATTTTACATGTAAATAATTTCCTTGTATCATACCTTTGTTATTAATATTGTTGCTGTTACTGTTCATTTTCATATCTCATTGTTGTTTCCAGTAAATTGTTCTTACCTCAACCCCTGATCTTTGCCTTTTGTGCTTTCAGTTGGAGGAGAAGGGGCAGGGAGTGGCAGCATCATTTCAGCAGGACTACTAAACTGGAGAATACTACTCCTAACCCATGACATGCTCATGAAGTTGATGGAAAACAGATAAATTTAATTTTGAATTTTTAATTTTCTTAAATATGCCCATCCATGATGTCTGTCACATCTGAAGAATTACAGCATGAAAAAGGCCACTCTCTCAATGACTGCTGCTCTACTACACAGATGGGCCATGCTTACCTGTTCAAGAACAGTTCTCACCCAAGCACCATTTAAGGATCCAACCTCACAGAACATTGAATCTATCCAGAGTAATTAACAGTACACTTGAACTGCAGAACCAAATGCTATTTATT
Source organism: Buphagus erythrorhynchus (assembly GCA_013400855.1). Classification (NCBI taxonomy): domain Eukaryota; kingdom Metazoa; phylum Chordata; class Aves; order Passeriformes; family Sturnidae; genus Buphagus; species Buphagus erythrorhynchus. The sequence continues at coordinate 19,308 of VZTT01042016.1, read as the reverse complement.
TGGTGAAAACAAATACGTAAGAGCGTTGCACTCATTGCACATTAATGAATGCATGTAAAATATATGATTATGCATGAACTCACTGTTTATGAATTTTGCCAGAGGCAACTGCCTCCTAGCTTAGAAGAAGGGATGGGGTGGGAAAAGAAGACTGAATGTACAGTGGGCCCTTCTAGAAGTTCATTATTAACTCTCCACCATATTCCTGTTTACAGGCATGCTCTTGCTCTTTCAGCATGCCATTGCTTACCTTTAACTCTAAGGGTCTTTGTTTCCAAGCAATAAATATTTCGGACTCCAGGGAGCAGACAGGAAGATCATACATGACTGCAAAAAATCCTTTACTGTTGATAGATTATTGTAAGCACTTATTCATTATTAGCTGAAATGCTGCTGACTGCACACTTAATAAATAGCCTATTTGTTCTTTCCAACTGAAGCAATACTGTAAGAGGACTTTTGAAGAGAAGACCATTAAAAACATAAAGACATCACACATTTGCAGAATGTGGTTTCAGTTTTCTGTTCATTGCAACACAATCAACAAATGCTGCATCAAAATTTTTGCTGCTTCCATAAAATTTTTGTGTAGGGCCAGGTACTCATACCCCTTAAAAATTAAGTTTTCAAGAAGCAAGGCATTGAGGTGAACTATAACTACACTTGAGTAGCTTTATAAAAACACAGTCTAATAATTTCTGTCTTCTTTGGGCATAAAAAGCAGCCTTGGCTCTCCCAGAGAACAAATGTTGCCCTGAAGCTCAAATCAACAAACAAGGTGAAGAGCCCATTTTGCTGCAAAACACCAGCAAGTTGTCAGCACAAAAGGCATACAACTGAGCATCTTCCCTTCTCCCCTTTTTGTTCTTAAAATGAGCCTAATCTCATTTAGAACAAGAAAATATTCACATTGAAAGTTCTTTTGCCTTAAGTCAGTCTGTATAAATATTTTCAGCTATGCCCTCAATCATTGTTAATTAATCACTGCTTTTAAGACCACACTTAATAAACTATGTGCAAGATAACTGTCTCTTAATGGCTACAAGAAGGAAAACAATCACAATTTAAATTGCTTAAAAGATTTCCACACAATTAAGAAGTGGATTAGAAACATATTGTACAGGAGGAAGAGATTAACTGGGAAGGAAGAGACAGAAATATTCAAAACATGACTGGAGACTTAAATTTGAAAAGCACCAACCATACTCAGCAGTTAATAAGTTAATTTTCAAGCCTGACTTATATCAGAGCTAATACTTAAGTGATCCATTCCTGTAATAAAAGCAACTATATCACATATATGTAATGTTCTATTACAGTATTAAAAAGTCCTGAAACAATGGGATATCTAAAAGTTTCCAAAATGCTTCTGAAAGTATTTGTGTGCAGAGCTTGTACTCAGCACAGTAAAACAATACCTATAGAAATAATGAAGGGAAAACATCTCTAATGTTTCTTTATGGCATTGTATGGCAGCATCACTGTAGCACAAGCAAACACAAATGAACTGAACATTAACAACAGTGAGTTTACTTAGGTTCTGCAGTCCATCATGCCTTCACTTTATCACTTTGGCTAAAAAAACAAACAACTACAACAAACAGCAAACAAGTCAAGAAGCTGCATCCATTTCAGCCTGCATTTCTTTACGTGTGCAGCTATTTTTGAACTTCATCATTGGGCAGCTCACTGACTTAAAGGTGCTGCTGGTTTGTTTTCATTTACTGTGAGAGTAAATTATGCCACTTACCATCTGCAAACACATCTCTCATAGGTGCTTCATTTTATTTCTGATGCTGGACTTCACTGAACAGCTGCATGCCTGACCTCACAGCTGGATGCAAGCTGCTGGACAGCTACACTACTCATAGCAGAAGGAAAACAGAGGTAATGATATGCAGTGAATTGGGCTTGTTTGAATCAGACTAAATATTTGGATTAGGGTCAAATTTTTTCTATAATACATATTGCAGGCATATGTGTAACAGTCAGAAGATGAGTTTATTGGAGGAGAAATATAACATAAAAGAATTAGAATTACTCCAAATGCATGGGAAAGGCAAACCAACTACCTAAGTGTTTCTCAGACAAACACAATTGATTCCTTTCTTGCAGTCCTAATAGAATTAATTTTCTAGTAGAGCTAGTAACTGCAGTCTGGCATGCCTCAAGTATTGTGAAAGCTTTGATTTGATCACCGTGGCTTGATGTCCTCATTTCCCCAGCTACACTTTATTCATGCACATTCCTTTCCTTCACACAATGAATATAATAATGTAAACTTCATTGCGAGATATTCTAATGTATCAGAGTCCCCTGATTTAAGATTTAGTGCTACTGGGACAGGTGTTATCCTTGGTTATGTTATCCAGAAAAAAATCCCACACTGACTCTGCCATTGATGACAGCTGTAGAACTGCACTGTTTATACTAATCTAACAGCAACTTTTCCTATAACCTTGTGATAAATCATGTCAACAGCACCAAGACTTCATGGCAAGTTTTGATCCTTCCATGCTGTCAGGCTTCCTTCTTCTGAAAAGGCAAGATTCCAAATGCAGGAGAAACATGGGGCACACTGGTTTCACCCTTGACAAGAAACGTGAATGAGGTCTGAGGTGTGCAGTCCCACCCTAAACTGTTTGACCCACTCTACAGCTATTATTGATCCACTTACAGAGATCACATGGAAATTAGAGATTTAGTACCAGCACCATTTTGAAATAGGTTTCTAGTCAGCTTTATATTACTCTATTGCTCTTTGTTTTACATTCTCAGACCCTCCCACGAGAAGAATGGCTTCTAACCAAAAGATGACTGCCATTTATATAAATGCAAAGTAATTCAAAATGCTACATAACATGAGAAAGCAACTGATCAAACATTCCAAAATCCACATTGGCAACAAAAAAAAACAATTTTAGTGCCATCTCAATTACTCTTAAGTATTTACATTATCTAGGAATGCACAGTGTGTTAATTAATGAAAGGCTGCTCTTACTTTTTTTAAACTAAGTTTCCAAGCTTTCATCACTGTGGTTCAAGTCTGAAAAGAGTAATACATTTCTTTATCATGGAAAAGGATAATTACTTGTAATATTTTCAGATCAGCCCAATAAATTGTTTGGTCACTTCTGATGAGAAAAAAGATAACTATCTTTAAGACAAAACTCCAGATTGTATTTATTATTTCATATAATCACACAACAGTTGAGGTTGTAAGGCACCTTGCAGAGAATCTAATGTAGCCATCCTGTAGAGCCACCTGGAACAGGTTTCTGAGGGCTTTGACTGGATCTTGAACATTTACAGGGATGGATACTCCACACTCTCTCTGGGCAACTTTTGCCAGAGTTTGAGCACCCTCACAGTAAAAACTTCCCCCTCTCCCTCATGTTTAAACACAATTTCCTGTATTTCAGCTTGAGCCCATTGTCTCTCCTCCCACCCCTGCACATCACTGAGAAGAGCCTGACTTCATCCTCCTTGCAGCTTCCTTTCAGGTATTTATACACATCAGTGATGTGAGCCTCCTCTTCTCCAAGCTGAATAGTCCCAGCTCTCAATCCTTCCCACAGGACAGATGCTCCAGTCCCCTAGGCATCTTCACAGTGCCTTCCCTGGACTGCTTCCACTCTGTCCATGTGTTTCATGTATGAGGGAGCCCAGCACTGGCCCACGAGCTCCAGCTGTGGCTCAGCAGTGCTGAACAGAAGTGCAGGATCCCCTCCTCAACCTGCTGGCAGCACAGTGCCTAGTGCAGCCCAGGAAGATGTTGGCTCTCCTTGCCACCCAGGCTCATTGATGGCTCACATTTATGTTGCTCCATCAACCTTCTCTATTCTCTGAGTTACTATTCTCTGAATGTTGCTTATTTTTCAGTGCTGATTATATGAATTTTATTGATTTGAGAGTTAACTCATACCACTGAAAATTCCTCTCATTAGTGAAACATTAACAGAATCATTTAGTTCAGCAATCTGAAGAATCTTTTAATCTTAAACTTGGTGGTTTTTTTAAAAAAGAAAAAGGCTATTGAAAAGGGCAGGTGGATTGACAACAAAAGAATCGTTCAAAATACTCTATATAGAGACATTGAAAATGCATCTGATCTAAATGATGGATTTGAAAAACAGGCAGAAAGAAGAAACATCTTAGGAAATGAATGGAAAAATGTTCACTGTGTAACACTAATTTTGGTTGACCGTGGATCATAATTTATTCACTCAGGTATGGATATTTCCACAATTATTCACAGTCTTGGCTCATTCTCCATCACTCTTCCCAACATGTTTTTTGCAAAGGGATAAAATGTAATGAACACAAATCCATGTGTTCTGTCAAATTATTAAAAATTAGACTTCAACGTTCGAGTAGTCATTGGCTATTTTCTTCAAAAAACAAATATTTGTTTACAATTTCCCTGCATTGTGCCTATATCGCTCCCAAACCTTTACTGACTGTTTAGTAACTTAAAAGAATGCCAAAAAAAAGAGAGGAAAAGTTATTTCTGAGTCCCATTTCATGTAGCTACAAACTGATTTAATGGCTGTATAGCAAGGGTGAACAACATGTGGCAAGAAAGGCAATTATGGCCCATGGGGCTAAAAAATGAAGCCATCACACGTCTCTCTCTCCCTGTAGTTATGTAACTGATTAAAAGGTGATTACCTCTATGTACTTGCTTGTTAACACAAGCAAGCAAATTTCGTCTAGCTCTCTGGGAAGCCACCAACATAGTAAAGTATATTTGTGCAGTTTTCCTGCAGCTTAAAATGCCACAACTAGTAATTGTAAAGAGAATTCAGAACTTTGATATACCACATATATAGATCCTTACATATACACACATATAAAAAAATCAAGGGGCACACTACTTTGACCCTCTGTATCTTTTTCACACTATTTCTAGCTTTATTGCAGAAACTTAGTATCTTTGTGCTTCCAAACATCACAGGAGTTAGGCTGGAATTGGTCAATAGCAATTGAATATTACTAATGGATGGACTTCCAGATGCCCAGAGTTGTCACAAAATCCTGGTGGGAAACCAGTCTCAGAGGAATATTGTATTAATACCTGAGATAACATTTGAGAAATGTTCAAGCTGTAGAAGTCAAAAGAAATTGGGTACTCAAAAGTGAGGGCCCATAAAACAATTCATGGCATCATCTGTTGTGCCATATATCAGCCTCACAGAACCTCTGACAAAAACCTGGGTGTCTCATCTCTCCTGCAGCAGACACATATGGCTCAGCCAGATGTGCAGTTTGCAACTTTGGTCTAAGTGGACAAGAGGGTGTCAGCACAAAACCATCTGTCTGGGAGGAAGAGAGATGGCATTTTTCAACAGAAACAATTGGAGGTATAAAAATAAAGCCTTTCAAGAGCATGAAATATTTTGCCTTTTTACTCTTTATTCTAAGGATGGATACTTTGCTTAGCAGTCATGAGGGTTTTAAAAGTATTAAGACAGTTAACCAAGTCTGACACTCAGCTGGTATTTTACCTACTGAAAAACTCAAGAACAGAGAATGAAAAAGCCAGTATCTGTCTGGCTTTTTAACTTCGGGGTGATCATGATAAGTTGTTCTTTTATTTGCTGACTATAAACTATTTTTCTTGAAGAAAAATCCTTTCATCATTAAACTAAAAATAAAGCGGCTCAAAGATTAGCTACAAATAAGCAAAATTCTGAATGAAAACATACTGGTAATGATCTATAGTTTAACTATTTTGTCTGGAAATGTTTTTGGGTTTTTTTCCCTAACTAATAAATGCAGTACACAAGGAGTCATGTGTTTTTAAAATACAATAGCATTTCTTAAACTTACAGTTAGAGTTTTCTGCAGCCAGAAGCTGAGACAGAGGAAAATAATTTTAGTCATAATATCTTGTGATAGAAAGGTGTTTGGGGTTATTATGTCCCCTTCCAATGAAGGAAAGATATGGAGCCCAAAGGAAAAATGTCAGATACTTAACACAACTGGAGCCAGAAGGTTTTGAATCTCTAGAAAATGTCACTGATTAGATAACATGTGCCTAACTGGACTGAGATTAGACAAAAGCACTTCTATCTCCTCTAAAATAAACAAAGAGATGAGAGAAGAACAGAGAGGAGGCAGCTTCTGGATTATCACCAGAAAAAGAAGAGAAAGATTTAGTCACCCTGATGGAAGAGTAGCAAACTGCCCAAAAGAAGAGGCTCTAAGATTCTTCAGAGGCACCTGAAGAATTTGGAATTAATGGATTTACTAAGAGAAAAAGAGTTACACTGATCAACTTAGCCAGAATTAATATGGGAAAAGAGAGATTTAAAGCATTTAATTCCCAGCCAAGAGAAGAGAAGCATGCATAAAGAATGGGTCAGTTTTTCAAACCACAAGGTGTGCATGGCTGTGGTAAAGAGTGAGGCTCCTGTGTCTATGGTACAAAGTGAAGTAAGGATACATGATGAAAAATCCTCAAGAAGAAGAGGAAAAATTTTAGAAGTTTTCTAGAGAAAAAAAATCACTGGAGAGTTTGCAAAAGGCAAATATTAAAACAATAGGATTACTGTACATGTGCAAAAATTCACATTTTACAGCAACTAGAGGCAAGTCCTATCTGCTAACTTACATGGATAAGAAAAAAGAAAGGAATTTTGCTAAAGTAGAGAAATGAAGCTAACTGCTAAAACCTAGAAATGAAACATTTGTCAAGAGGATATAGACAAGGACAAGAGATAAATGTTGCAAGACTCTTCTTGGAAAAAGTAAAAATAATATAAGTTATATTTACCTTTCATTAATCAAAGATAATAAATCCAGTGGATTTTATTTCAATCTTCACAATCTTCAAAGTAGTTCCATGAAAACTCATGTGTACTTACAAACCAAGCAGATTCCATGTCAATCTCACTGATCCCTTAAATTTTGATGCTGCTATTTTATCATTACAAAGCTATTCAGATTCAAAAGATTGGCTTCCAAGCTAGTTAAATCACCAAAAATATTAAATATTGTTTATTATTATTAGCCTAGATTTGGCAAAAGTCAACAAGACTACACTACAAGTTACATATATTAGAATTTATATCTTTTGACTTGCTACCACACATGCCTCAAATTACGTCAGGGAGGCACCAGTTCCAGTGTTCAGTCCCTGTACGTGATACACCAGTGTAATTTACAGCAGACCTTGCACATGAAGCTTCCATGGTGGCAGCTGTGTGTTTCATTACTTTTTAAAGAGAGACTTGGATGACACTGATTTGTCCCACATACACAGACCTTGCACATAACTGCCTGTGTCAGCATCTCTCTGCTGATTCAGGTCATGCTTTCCGTTCCTCTCTTTGACTTTTCTTGGCCAAAGGTGCCATTCATTTGCTTATATCAGACTTTCACTTTGTATTTTGGCACGTCACCGTATATATCAGTATTTCAGCTCCTAAGCAATACTTCATACTATAATCACATTGGTTTCCATCCTTCTCCATCCTTGTGCACCAACACATTGTGCTTTAATCAAGGATTGAAAACAACCTATCCATCCACTCAGCTAGCCAAATGCCAAAGTACCTCCAGATTTTTTGGCTTTCTTTTGGCTGCAAAACAATCTTCCAAACATGAATGGGCAGTAAACATCATAGTTGGCTTCTCATGTTTGCAAGCAAGTAAACAATATTTTGGATATCTCTTCAGCTGCACAGATGTGCGCCAAGATGCAGCAGCTCATGGCAAGATGCATCGAGAGCATCAAGAAATAGCTGCCTGCAAGAATGAAGCAGCAATGAAACATTGCTGAATTCAAAGCAGAAGGATGTCTTCCTCTTCTTTGCTACAGATCCATAGGTTTAGGCTCTTTTCAGGCCACTTTGTCACATCCTACCAGAATACTGATATCAAGGATAATCCCACCCCGACACTCATTGCAGTCCCATGGCAGCACAGCCAGAAAAATCCTAGTACTTGCTGGTGGGAAGGGAGAAGTTCAGCACACAAAACTTGAGAAGGATTCGGAAAAATCAGTCTGTTGGAGGGACAGAGGTGAAAGGTGTTGAGGCTAAAGGCTTTGAAGCTACCTAGTGATACATAAGAGGAAGTGGACCAGCTCATACCAACTGAGACCAAACAAGGCACATGCCTTTCTTCTGGAGGCAGAAGAGTAAGGGACACAACACATGGCATGAAGGCAGCATGTGACAAAACACCCTTCTCCTTCACTCCTTTCTTTCCTCACTCATTTTTGGTCTACATGTAGATTTAACACAGAGGCATCTCTTTTTTTCGTGTTGCAATCCAAGCCCTCATCAGTCACTGCCTCTGAACACAACAGGAAGAATGCCAGCCCAACTATTTTTCACTCTGGCACTTAGGCACAGGCTACAGTTTTCAAGCCCTGGCTTCAGCCTCGCTCTCTGGTCCAGTTCCTTGAGACGACACAACAGCTCACTCACACCTCATTCTGCAATGTGCAGAGAGAACTATTTGTTCTCTTGCTGCAGGGGCGTAAAAGCCAAACTGTCTTGAGACTCCAGGGCAGCCCAAGGCTCACCCTGCAGCTACAACCTTCAGCTGTGGCTGGCATTGGTACAGCACAAAAAAAGCAGCCAAGATGCCTAAGACAATTAAACAAATTGATGGTCTTGCTGCTGAACTTTGGTGCTTTAGTAATATTTATTGCTTGAGAAGAGATAAATCCTTCCAAGACGGGTAAAGGCACTACAGTTATCACACATGGTTCAGTGCAGAGACAAGAGACTGCTCTGCACATGTTGCTGCCCACCACACCGAGGAGATGCTGAGCAAAACACAACTGAGAGAATGTCAGCTAAAACCCAGCCCAAGTAAACAGGTTTTATATGAGGCATCTTGGGAGTGGAGGAGTGGAAAGGCAACAGCTCCACTGTTTTCACAGTGTCCCTGTGGAAGGACTTGGGAGTACCTTGAGCTTGATAATCTGCATGCCCAAGGGCACCCACACAGCCTCCTGGCACTGCAACCCAATTCCCTTCAGCACATATAAGACCCTCAGTGAGTCTGAAAGCAGCATTTGTCCTTGTGTATTGTACAAGAAAGCTGAGTACTCCTTACAGATTCCATGCTCTCACCCTACAGCAGAGAGGGGTTTTCTTTGACCACTCTTCAATAGTCCACTGATACTGAATCTAGTCCTCAGAATCATTCAATAAGCTGTTTTCCTTCAATCTGTGCTAATAAAACTATACAACACTATAAACATTTTCCACAGCAGACTCCAAGATGTTTGGTGCTCTAGCTGGAAACACTGTTCCTTTTGTTTTTACATTACAGCAGATCCTTTTAGACACACTTCCCGTCAAGCCACCGAATATTTTTGTCTTCTATTTTCTGCAAGGAGAGCCCTAGAGCCCTTTTGAAATCTAAGCAAAGACTTATTACCAGCTATTGGGCGAGTATTATCATTACAGTTCTAAGCACATTACAAGATCAGACTCATCAGAAAAGCAGAGCAATTGCCAGGGAACAATTTTCCCTTCTTTAACTGTTCCAATACATAGGTGGACCACATTGGGAAGATCAGCATTAACAGGAGCTACAGGACCCACATCTCTCAAGTGGGGAGAAAGAAGCAGATTTCATAGAAGGCAAAATTTCCTTTCCATCAAAAATTAAAGCTAAAGCTAAGGAAA
>VZTT01042012.1:4146-32471 GCA_013400855.1 Buphagus erythrorhynchus | reverse complement strand
TATGTATATTTTTAACATATCCATGTACTTATTTAAATCATACAGTCTTAATTAGAGTTCCTTATAAATGAAAGAATTAGGATCTTTTGACCATGAATGCAAGTCACAAAATAAAGCAAGAGTGTAAGTATCTAGATAAACTTCTTGATTAAGTGAATCTTGCTAAAAGCACCAGATGCAAAAAAGACAAAAGACTGCTTTTCAGCATCAGTGATACTAATTGAGTGATTCACTTGCTGATTACAATGAACCACTGCTGTTAGACTTCCGTGAGAATTGTTTGCTCTTGAATTATTCTCACATGTTAAAAATGCTGTTTGGTGGCATATTTCATATGCAATTATTTTGTCTATTTTTATAGAACACATTTGCCCTAGGAAAACATCTCATACTGTAAGTTGGGATTTTCATACTATTCAAGTAATTTTTCTATAAACAATATTGACTAGACTAATATTGGTGGGTTTTATTTTTAAAACTCTACACAATGTCTAATTTGTCTACATTTGTCATCATTTTTGATCCATGAACTTCTTCTAATTGCTATTGAATGTCATTTGCAATCTCATAGAAATTTATAAATAGTAAGTGAAAAATCAGAAGCTCTTCAGCTAGTGGAAGTTGAGAAATGTTCAAGATATAGCAGAGGTTGACCAAATGACATATGACTGAATACTCATAATAGAACCCTCTAATTAGACGTAACTGAGCTGTGGAAATATAATCAACAAGCTCCCATTACTAACAATACTTAATTTGAAAGACCTTCCAAATACATCACTTTGTCATGTCATTCATTTAATTTATGTAATTGGAATGGCAAAAAATGTGAATAATTATCAAGAGACTTACTGGATGTGACTGTCATGTTCTTAATGGTTCTTTAAAAAATGAAATCTAAAGCCATGCATTATTTTCAATAATTGGAAAACAGCATGTCTTTGCTTGCAGATTTTGCCTTGACTTCTGTGTTGGTGTTGTGCAAATACCTAGGAGTACTCCTGAAGGGAAAAAGAGGAGAAGATAATTGCTTTACTGCCTCTGTGTTTCTGAAATCCATTTTGTCATGTCTTTGTATATCAGGATTTTTGTGCTTCATAAAGCTCATATTGGCAAGTGCCTCCTGTGTAAGAACTAGATGGATGATCAGGAGGAGACTGAGATCTCTAAGACCCAGTCAAAAGGGTAGCAAACTCTGACTTGACATTTTGTCCTGCAGCATTTTTACACCTGAACTACATTCACAAGAGTTTCTAGTTCTCCAACCTAAATTACTCCATTACCAGGTTTCATATCTTAATTCCTCCTGATGCATATCTAGGGAGAGAAAAATGTTTGAACCAAACGTTTTTGAGGAGCAGTCAACCATAATAAAGAGGAGGCAAGGAGTAATGGGAGAAACCTGAAGCAACATATTATCCCAAAAATGTTTATCTCCTCTTTGCATACATCCTTTCAAGTGATGAGCTAGATTTGATGGACTTAGCTAAAGGTTTCACGTTACACCTCTGCAACCCTCTCTTGGGTAGCTTTGCTTAGGCTCAAAGGATCCTGAAGGAGCCAGCTAAAAAGTTGTGTGCAAAGAGACTCAGCAAGCAAGACATGCACAAATTCAGAGTGCATTTTCTCACTGGAGAGAGCGGTTATTTGTTTTGTAAGGACAAAAGTGCTAGTGAATTTTCTTATTCAGGCTAATGACAGGACTTTGTGTCAGTCAGGGAAGACTGCTTGAGGTGGATCCAAACTAATACCTTCCCTTCCCACCCACTCAGCATTTAAGTTTACTGTGTGCTGTGCATAGGAGCACAGAATAAACACATATTATCATTTTAATGACTCTGGGATCTCTAACAGACAGAAAGCAATGGAATCCATCACTGTCTTTGCATATGATTTCACATAGTGCCAAACAGAAACACTTCTGGAGTCATCAAAATGTTCTTTCCTTTTTATGTAACTGAATGTGCTGAGGTAATTTTCTCAAAAGTAATTTTTAGGAGGAGGTGTTAATTGTTATGTCGACATGTGAAAGCTTCAATATTATGCAAAAATGTTGATTTAATAGTCACACTATTCGTCACTCACAAAGGGGTCTGATGAGTTTACTGACATGCATAGAGAGATTTCCATTTTCCTCCAAGAGCTAAGGATCATTATTACTAAGTTAATGACTACTTTGAGGAAATGTCTACCAATGACAACTGGAGAATTTCAGAAGCTGATGTCTGTTCTTGACAGAAATCAATTACTTGTAACGCAATTACGGTAAATAAAAAATACTGAATTCAGAAAATGGAGGTATTGTTAGCCTGATGTGGCCCACACAACTGGAACATTTGATTCAAGGAAGTAATGCACAATAAAAGAAATTACCCTTCTGTGAAGGCATTGTTCCTATGTGTACAGTTTCTACAATGCTAATCAATTACTAAGGAATTAAGTGGAAAATACTGTGCTTTTTACAAAGGAATACCTTCATCAGTATTCCAGCAGAGACTTTCTGGAAATAACTAGGTAGGTCTGAATCAGAGCCTAAGTCTGAACATCACCAAATTTTGGCTGAAGATATTGTGAATTTTCTCTCTTCTCCTCTGGGAACAATCATGTCTGTCTCTGCATTTTGGAGCTGTCTTCTCTGTCTTCAAGCTAGTTTAATAAGCTTCTGCAAACTGAACTGGGTTGCGGAGCCATCTCATCAAGAAACAGCCTTGGTCAATTTAGTTCATTAAGACCCTATCAAACTTTCATTATTGCTGTTCTCAGACTCTAGATATTAAGGGAGCAGGAGGAATTGTTTGAACATTAACTTTGAGATTAAAAAAAAATGCTGTAAATCAATGAAATGAATCCACATGAACAGAAATATAACACCTTTCATCATCTGGAGCCTGAAGTGAGGTTTCCAGATTCCTTGAGCTATGACACGGATAAAATTAGGGGCCAAAGAATGGTTGTCAATATAGTCTTTAAAAAGCATTGCAAGAGTCCTATCTAGTTTGTATGTGAGACTTTTCAGGACATTTTTTGATGTTAGCTTGATCCTTCTCTGCAGGGCATTTTTATTCCAGATTGTGCAGGATCTGACCACAGAGAAATAACAGCCAGGGAAACATAGAATAATTTAGATCTGAAGTAGCAGAGCTGTAGCCAACCAGTTAAACCGCATTACACAGTGTGTGCTGTGCATGAAGAGCTGGGCCTAGTAAAAGTGAGTCTTAAGAAACATTAGACTAGACAGTTAACTTTTAGAGGGCTAAAGTTAAGGTAGAATTTATCACGACTTGGATATCAGCTCCAAAATTATAATCTCATCTCAGATACTAGATTGAAAACAACAGTCCTCAGTGTCCTGCCTAGAGGCACTGGGAACCTCTCCTTGCACCCAGAAATTCACTGAGCATTTTGAGGGTATAACAGCTCCCACCGAGCAAATGAGGCACACAGTTTCCATCCAGTTTTACAGGCCACCTAAAACTAATTCCCATGGAAGATCCAGTTCAGTGCACAAGATTAAGTGCCAGGCACACCATGTTACCAGGGTCTTTTTGAAATACAGCAGTTCCACCAATAATCACAAAAAGTGTGGCAGTTTCCAAGTCCACTTGTTATTATGCAAGAGTGTTTTTTATGGGAAATAAATGTCAGCTTTTGTCAATTGAAGGCTGAAAAGCACTTTTCACTGACAGATTATGCTCTGTATTATTTTATGTTCTCAGTATAATAAAGAAATATGAAAAGTTAATGCAGGAAGCACGTGGTGACTGCTAGGTGTATTCATGGGAGAGAGAATAGATGCAGATGCAGCCTCTTTGTAGAAGCACCTATCTGACAGTGCTACATCAGTGAATCATGAGTAGGTCTGAAAATTTGAAACCCCAATATGGAGAATACATGAACTTTACCACAGTGTTTCAGAACATGGCCTACATTTTCTTTCACAAGTTTATGAACATGCTGCATCACTACAATTTCCCTCCTTCTGTCCACAGTGTAGCTGCATCCAACTCCTGCTTCAAAGGGATTTTGCCATCAGCCAATTCTCTGATCCTTGCAGGGGATGGAAGAATGATCTTTCCACTGTTTGGGTTTAATTTTGGAGCAGAGGGGATCCTGCTGAACATGTCTTGTCACTAAATCAGAGAGGTAAGGTGAATTGTCTGGGGAAAATTTGCTCTGGACATTGTCAAAGCCGGGAATTAGTCCTGCAGGCTTTTGGGACTCTGCTTAATTTGAATTTTGATTTTGTTTCATGTTCAGGCAAAAAACTGGAACAAAGGCAACCCATCTGTAAGAGCTGAAGGCTTATCTGACTGTTTTGATCTCAGGGTACACCACTGGGCTCACTTGGTTTTCTCTCACAACAAAAACCAGCCAAGTCCTGCTCAGTCACAGCCCTCGGTCAGGATGGAAGTTGTGAAAATTGAAAGATCCCCACTAGACTTGTCCTGAGTTTCTGTTTCTTTCTAACCTACATTTTTTGATAGCTTTGGCAGCCTTGTCTTCCTAACGACCTCATTTCTTCTTTCATCTTGGTAAAGAGTGCATTTGCTTTCTCTCTCTCCCACTGGCTCACACGGTAGCTCATCCACCTTGTTTGCTTCTGTAGGAGCCTCCTGTGCTTCCCCCTGTCCTGGGTGCCCTGCCATAGGGCAACCCCTGCCCATCCAGCCCCTATTCTCAAATCTTCTCCTCAGTCCACTGTCCCTGCATATCCCTCGATTTGTCAGTCTCACTTAGAGCCCAACCATCCCAAAACTGGGCTCCATAATCATTTGTTCATGTCTGTCCTCCAGTCCTTCCATTTACTCACAATTACATTTTGCCAGTCACCGAGAGATGGGACATCTTGTCATCTGAGGAGGACAGGAGAGTCGTGAGGCTGAACCCATTAGAGCTGTCCTCTACTTGCACCTCAGGGCATGGGGCACACATACAGGAATTTCCTTCATAGGTGGGTGCCCATAGCATGGGCACATCCCCTTCTCCATGGGCTCATGAGCCTTCTGTGGCAAAAGGTAGACCACGACAGACTTGTACTCCAAGTGGTTCAGATCACTGTCACTCTTTCAGCTGCTCCAGATCCTCTTGCTGAGACTTTGGCTGCATGTCTTCTTTTTCCTCTGTCAGAGGCCCAACCAACACAATCCGTCTTCTCATCCTGGATCTGTCTATGCTGTCCATTCCTGCCACCTGGAGGAGGAAACACAATGTGGAAGGGGATTTTCTAAAACAAATTCTTCTCCCTTGCTAGTCATGCCTTCAAGCAGTACTATGTCCCCAGTTCCATGGATGCCTTCTCGGACAAGTGGGTGTTCTCAAATGTGTTTTGCTGGGTATCACTCATGGCACCCATATGTCAGGCCTCAGCCCTCACACTCCTGTTTTTTTCATTTACTAGCAGCTGTCTGCCCTTCTTGTGTTTCATTTTGCATTATTCTCTCCCTCATAGCATCACCTACAGGATTTACACAGCTCTTTGTTCACCACTGTTCATCCTTCTCCAAACTCTCACTGTACTTCTACTATTGCGAACACGCCTTTGTTGGCATTTCTACTTGTCTTCAACAGAAAAGACTATCTCAGGGAATTCAGAAAAAACATGAAAAATAATTTAATCCCGGAGTTAAATTATGTAACTGCAATAATAAATAAATAAATACTCCTAAAATAAGGCAAAACCCTCCACAAACAAGTGTGAAAGAAAATCCTTTGTCTGTGCATGACTTTGGTTTGAACAAGAACATGACCTTTGTGGTTTTGATGAATGTTTCTTTTAATTTAATTTCACAAAGAAACATAACTGGTTTTAATATAACACAGTGTTGCATAAATGATGTTAAACATAGTGAGTTTACTGAAGTTGCATTAATCTGTATTTTTAATGATTACAAAAAAAATTCTCTACAGTCACATTTTTACTATAATTAGTATTTTAAAATGTAAATTTCAAACAGTTCAGATAAAAGAAATCATTCCCATTTATCCATTTCTTCTTTTTTCTTTTTTCAGTTTGATAGTCAAACATTTGAATTACTAAGTAGCTATATAAAATTTATAATAAAATTTAGGAAGCTATTGTGAAATAAAAGAAATACACCTATTATATTGTCTTTTAAAAATATTAACCCATATTTCATATTCAGTAAGTTCTTGAATCTACAGTACCCTATCAATACTTCAAAGTTAATTAAATTAGATTAAATTCTTGTTTTGTATTTTTATAATACTTCATATCCAAAAGTTCTAGAAATTTCTAAAGTGCTACACCTCTGTCTTGGTTTGAAAGACAGATATCTGCTAAAGGGGACAAGAGCCTCCTTTTTTAAAGGAGAGTATAACCCCCCCCCTTTCCCTTCTTCCCTTCACTTTACTATGATTTTCGGAATTAAAGAATTAAAGAGCTCTCAGGCAGAGATATGGGGGTAGGAATAGCAGTTCTTTACTGATATATATATATATATATATATATAACAAGAGAAACAAAAACANAGCTGTGATCCCACGTGGCTGGAGGGGCGCTGCAGGGAATGGCGTCTGTGTCCCAAGATGGGAAAGGGCAGAGGGGAGAAGCTGCTCACAGGTCCCGGCGCAGGGTCAGTCCTGATGCTCCAAGAGGACGTGTTGAAGTCGGTAGGAGATGCGGGAGAGTGTCTGAGCAGGGAGGTTTCCGGATCCCAGAGTCAGGGAAGGCAGCTCCCAGCCTCAGCGTGGCAGAGCCGAGAGTGTTGCCCGTCCTCCCCCCCGGTGGATGAATGAGCGGTGCACGAGCGAGTGGGCAGCAGAGCACCAGCCCCTCACCTCAGCTCTTCTTTTCCGGTGTTGCCCCTCTCCTCCCCGCTTCGAGAGAAAACTGTTAACTGAGCTTATGGGTGTAGACCCAAATACTTAGCATAACAATGGCAAAAATTCCACAGAAAGAAAAAGGGAAAATTCAACCCCCAACAACCTCAAAAGCTAGAAAGGTAAGAATGCAAACTCCATGCATTTCTGATCTTTTGGCCTATTCTTTTTGAGTTGCAATTTCCATTTTGATGAATTAGAATGACATTTGAATTGCATCTTTTTCTTCTTTAAAATCTCATCTGTTCTGAGTTCCTGCATCTGTATACTTCTGCCATCTCTGACTTTTGAACTTCCCTTAATGATATTTTGCTAGTAAGGAATTTTGCAAGTAAAGATGCAAAACATGACTGCAGCTTGAATGCTAACACTGACTTGATTTCTACTTTTTAGTTACATTTTGCATTAATTTAGCATGAGATAAGAATTTGACACATATTACATAGAACAGCTTATTGTAAGTATGGAAAACCATAGGTTTACATATGGTTCTGTCCTACATGTAAGCTCTTCTATTTTCCTGAAAGATACTTCATTAAAAATAGCAGTTCACTCAGACGGAAGGCAGATGCCAAAAGCAGACAGCAGATCACTGCAGTAAAAGAATAGGACCAAAATATGAAAACATAAAAAAATAGTCTGTATCAGAGACTATATGTATTTGTAAATCTGAGGAGAGGAAAGTTTGAACAGAGTGGGGAAAAAAGGGATATATCTTAATGAGAAAAGGCTGGCCTGGCAGATCTCTGGTAATGGTAATGGCATTTCCCTGTTCAAACAGCAGCAATAACTAACATAGAAGCACCAGGTAGCTTTTCACAAAGCCAGACACTAAAGGCCACAATCCCTAAGCTGATGAGCCAGATGCTCCAGAGGGAAAGGAAGGCAGACCTCAGGCAGGACAATCATTAATGTTTTAATACAAAAGGAAGTTCCTGTGATAAATTATATTGACAAGAACAGTTTAACCACAGTTGTTACATTCCTAGTCTTACCTTTCTTCCCTTTTTCCAACAACCCTTTATTAAAATCAAACACTGAGAAGCTAATTTGCCTGTGATTCATGCAGCTCTTTTCTTCTTTGCCTCTTGTTTTTTTTCCCACACAGACAGGCACAATACTGCTCACAGTGATATAATTGAAAACACTGCCACTGAATGCAGTAGGAGCAGCATAACATAGGCAGGTTACTCGGTTTCCATGGGCTATCCATTGTCTCTGTTCACTGCCAGTATCATGCAGGCCTGCTGCAGGAGCACAAAGTAACATATGACAATTATAAAGACCCATACATTGTAGTCACATCGAAATTGTCAGCCCTAGAGTACAGGAGTGCTTAAAGCAAAAACTGCTCTGCTGCAGATTAAGGCTGGAAGAATAGAAGTAATTGGGTGATTTTGTTGTACAAGAATGTATGCAATGTCCAATTTTCTATAGGAAAGCATCATCAGGACTTATTTGAATCATCATGTTCATTCCAGTTAGCGTTTCATGCAGTTCCAATTCATATAATTCTTCTTTGAAGCTATGATGTGAATTCCATAAACTCACAAGGCAACAATGCTTGGCTTTCAAAGCATTTTCATAAAAAGCTGTATAGAGTCCATTTCAAGCCACAGAAATGAATTATTATTTTGACAGCCAAGGCAGTGATGCTGAGATACTAAGAACTACTTTCCACATCATTAAACATAGCCTTTACTCCTTGTTAGAGTAGCTGGTAGAAAAAGCGAAGGCTGCTTTTTGTCAATGGTTCATTTTGTAGGATAATAATTATGAATGCTTTTTCACCTTTCAAAAAATCAGTTTTGTTTGCATAATGGACCAGCCATAATTTTTTTCCAAATTGGCATACTGTGATAGACACCGAAATTACTGAAGTTTATTGAATTTGAGGGTGAGTATTCCAACCTTCCAAAAACTTCAGCCAGCCCAAAATGTACTCATTTTCTCAGAGAGAATCTCACTATAACACTACTCAGCAATCAGTGGGGACTCCCCAGCATACCTCTTCTTAATAAGAAAGATCAGTTTAACAGTCCTAATGAACTATTTACCTTCAGTAAAATCCCCAAAATTATCATGAGACCTCATGAGGGCTTTCCAAGCAGATGATTCAAGCCTGTAGTTCTTTAAAAAGAATGAAAATCATTATCTCAATCTAAGACCTTGATGTGCAAAATTCCCTTGTTTTGTCTTGTCATGATAGAGAGAGGAGTGCTGAATATCAATAACTTTCTATTCAATCATGTTTTGAAGCACTGATTGCACTTACAAGTCGGCCTTGTCTGCACAAAATTAAAAGCAGTCACGAGAGTGTAACGCTATCTCCCAGTAATTTTCCATCTCTATTACTACATGTTTGCTGGAATTGACTTTCAGTGTATTTGTCTTAGGAAAACCCCAGGACAGGACAGGTGCTCCAGGATAAATCTGTGCATGCTTTTCTGCACTTGTAAGTGACTTGATTAGAGTGACCTGCTCCCTGAACAGGCACTCGGACCAACACTAGGACTCCAGGGGCAATCAGAGCTAGGACTGAATCTTCACCATGTACATCTATAATAGAGATGGAGTATGAAGAAATAATTTGACAGCAAACTTTGGTTTACCATTTAAGTCCTTAGACCTTTTTTCTTTTGGAGGAAGCAGCATGTTTGTCTATAGAGCTCAGCACTGGATAACAATGAAGACAGATAAGGAATGTAATAGGAACCTAAGGCCCAGTCAGGGTGCAAGCTGCACTGTGCTCAGAAAAACGATTGTATTATGGAAGCATTGGCATGAAACAAATGAATTTTGCTGTATTTATTAATTTAGGAACTTGGTTGCTAAAAAGAAATCTCAGATGATAAATAGGTTGTCTTTTTTGTATTGTTATTGAGTATGGTACAGTTAGTATTGTAGGCTTAGAAGATGAACATAGGAGATCTGAATTCTATTAATTTCCTGGCTATTGTAATGGTACAAATAAGGAGAAGTTTCTACACCTGGGAACACACTTGGCAGAAGGGTCAAATCCACCAGGATATGTAGGTACTGATAAAGCAGATATTGTAAAACCTGTTTATCTACATCCAGGCTGAAAAATACATTTAAAGAAAAGAAAAATTAGTACCATTTTAAACATTAACTTTAAAAGGTGCCAGAAAGTGCTGGTGCTCTCGAGGAATATAAAATAAAGGCTTACTGTTATAAAGAGTTTGGGATTTATTTCGCATCTGCAGAAATTCAAAATTTTCTCAAATGGGGAGAAAATGGGGATTTTTCTTCAAAAATGGGGAAGATTTTTTTTTCCTTTTCAAAAAATGAGTGATATTTAAACTGATAATATTTCATCAAGAACTTTCCATGGAGAATTACATGATATAAGATTGTAGGACCATAACCATAATTATCACAAATATACACACTGTGTTTTTCATGCAGCTACACTCCTGGCAGAACACTTAAATGCCTCAACTCCAACATTCATTTCTATTAAAGGCAAATCACTTATTCACAGTAATTTTAATGATGATAGGTATGCACTAAGTGGATACAAAACAAAAATACTGAAATTCTTACATACCAAAGAAGTATTCAGATATCCAGGACAGAAATGTCATCCAGCCATGTGCTGATCCTCTGAATTCTGAAGCACAAAGTGCTATTGTCTTCTGGTACATAATCTGACTCAGTCACACTTACCCAACAGGTTCATCATCAGAGTCAGTGCCTCAGTGGTGTGGTGTGCTGTGTCCACGTGCACTCCTGGCCTCCTGGTAGAAAACAGTAGCTGGTGATCTTTGCAAGAATGCTTGGCTGCAGAGGCTGGTGACTTCACCTTGGAGTGACAGCACAAAATTCAGGTTGGCAGTGAGCAACTGGAAATATTTGATAACAAATCATTTAGATGGTTCTTTAGAATTTTCATGCAAATGAAATACCATCTAGATTTATGGACCCATCTAGATTTAAAAAAACCCCTAATATTTTCAATCTGGAGCTGCAAGCCTCCACACGTTGTGGACAGTTTTGAGAGCTGTGAACAATATGGATGGGAATGCTAATATTTTCCTATTCCTTGCCACCATAATCCACTCACAAGTGCAATGCTAGCAAGGTCTTGGCTCCCTCAGCCCAGTCCCAAGTCTGTCCTGCCTTTTTCTACAATATAACTAACAAAGAATAGTTCTCTTCCATCCATATGCTGAAAAGTGGGGTGAGAAGAACAGAGAAACACAGGGAGATGCTCAAAATATTCCTTTCCTTTTGTTTCCTGGCTATATAGACAGATAAAATATTTGAGACAAATGAAAACCCTCTTGACTGGCAACTTTTAAAACTCCTGATGATATGCACAGCAGGATAAACAGTTGCCTGATTATGCATAGTATACATTGCAAGGCTTCTTACTCAAAGAAAGTAGATTAATATCACAAAACATCTCCCACTCAAATACAGATGATAATTCATGCTGTATATGTATTATGCATTTTAGTGACATATCAGTGACAGACAGAAACCTGAATATAAATGTTTATTCATTCAAATCTAAAAAAATAAACACTTTTATTAGCAATTACAAAGACATCACATGACAAAACAAAACTGCATGCATGTCTTTCACTTACATTTAAGTTATAGAGGAGCTCAGTCTAAGTATATACTCAGCATCTTTGAATACACAACTTATCCAGACAAGCAGAAATAAAGGATAATATATTCTGACTTTTACACAGTATTATGTCTGATTGACCTGGAAAATGTATTTCATTTGTCACAGAAGATTATGAAAACATCCTATACAGCTTTACATTAGGAAATAGTTTTTGAGCTATACCTTTGAATTCACTAAAAATCATGTCTTTCTATGAAATTCCATAAAGAAATAAAATATCCCATATCTTTGTAATTAAGCCATCATTTTAAAGCAATTTTAATGTATATCAGCTGTAGTTTTACAAACTGCATTAGATTAAACTAGATTAATTTGTCCATCTAGTTCCACAGCCTTATCTAGAACCAGTACCAGTAATTGCATACTGGTTGCTTTCAGTCAGAGAAAGTAGTTATGGCACAGAAAATGTTGTGCCATGGTCAATCAGAGACTTTCCGAAAGGTCTTTCGGAGCTTCCTATATTAATTAAAAAGAGATAACTGTATAACCTTTCAGCACATGGGGAATATCTCAGTTTCCTTAACACAGATTGACACATCTTGTGGAAACGGGACAAATCTAGGAATGAAACTTCAACTCTCTCTAAAAAAATTTGCTTGGGAACTGAAATTTCAGGTGCAGCTGAAATAATTCAGTTTTGATCAGAAAACTTCCTGTGAAGAATATAAAAGCAGATGCTTTGCAGGATTGATAGGGTAGCAGTGTACCTTCAATTTTAGATTTAAGAGACAGAAAAAGTTAAATTGATGATGCATTTTTTTAGCTTTTATCCAACTCTTTCCTTCTTCCTAAAGCTTTTTTTCTTCTTGAGTCCTCTTTTTAACTTTCAATACATCATTTGTAATCATGCAGTCTTCTGAGAGACCTTTTCACTTAATGTACCTCATTCCATGTCTTCATCCACAGTAGCCTTATATATAACTCTAGCAGCCTGTATTTTCCAATAATATCCATCAAACTCTATAGACAGTAGAAACTAAACTACATAAATTTCAGATTAACCTAGATTCTCATTAGGCTGTAAAGTGAATATTCTCTACAAGAAGTGTTTGGCATTTCCTTTCTCCCAGTGTTTTGATTTTATTATTCTGGCTAGCAAATGCAAACTTTCATTCATACACTATATCCTCTTTCTATTAAAATCATGTTGGTACCAGAACTAGTTTGGACATACTGAATTATAACAAATCACAGTAAGTTCCTATCACAACAATCTCTAAAGTGATTATAAATCCCACATAAAGAAAATGTTCTCTCCATGAGTCCTTTTGTTTCAGAGTAATTTCTAATAGAGCCTTATTTCAATTCTATGGAAGCTGAGAAGCCTCTTTCATTCTTGAAGAATAAAACTTCGAGTTATTTGTGTTTTTTCCTAGTTTTTGCTAATAGTAAGGCAAGTTTTGCTACCCTTTCTTTTACTGAACACTCCTCTGTGTATAGGTGTCTTTCACTGACTCATGGTTCTTTCTACCTCTGACATGCTGACAGTAAGCAAAACCTTCCCAGAAGGAGATTAAGCTATATAATACATCAAAACTCACACAGCAGGAAAAAGAGGGAATAAAGATAATTTTATATAAATAGATTTATATGTAAATTGTAATTAAAGTTTGAGATTTAAAAAAAGTGTGGAATTGACAGGAATTAATTGTGTAAAAGAAATTCTGATGATTTTATTACCACTGAAAGTATTTGCAAGTATGGGAATCATGCAACGTGTTGCAGAAGGAAGATGAACAAAATTCTGTGCTAACCTCAAATGCACTTCTTTTCAATGAGTTTACAGAGCATCACACTGTAAAATGTGTCATCTCTGTTTACAACAAATCACTCACTACTAGAGTGCCAACTTGGCGAAGCAGTAAATATTTATTTTTTGTTATATAAAAGGGTATTTAGCATATGGGACTTTATTGGAGTGATAAGGATGTAAGCAGGCATATCCAAGGGGAAGAAAAGTGCACAAATGAATTGCTGGAAACATTTATTTATTTATTTATTTATTTTGTTGATTTTTGGTTGTCAATTGTTATCGTATTACTCAATCAAGGAAGATAGAACATTTTTAACTACACACAATGAACTGCCAGATGACAAGTTTGACTAAAAACATTCTCATGGAAACCAAAACCACTTAGCTTTTCCTTATATTCAAATCACTAATCTGCAACATTCACTTGACCACCAAAATAAGAGATTACATTAAGTAATTGGTATCTGCAGACAGACAAGGAATGCCAAAACTGTGAGCAAGACAGAAAATGTTGCATAGCTAATGAGCATTATCAGCACTGACACTCATTAGTTATGTTATAATCCAGCATGAATTTAAAATTTATATTTTTTTAGATGAAATAAATGCAAAAGACAAATTTGTCTTGTAAAGAATCTTAATACCAGTTTGACTTGAATTACATCTTTTTTCAAGCTCATGCTTAGATAAACTATAGAATAAGCTGATGACATCTACTTTGAACTCTTTAAGATTTGTTACAACTAAACTGAAAGTTGTCATCATTGAAGGATGATAAATATAAGGTTACACATGGACATCAGCTCATATCTACCAGTACTACTGTATGGCAGTCCAGATCATTACCCACTTAGGAATAACACTTATCACCTTCTCAAAGTTTATTTGTGAAACTTTCTGCCAATGAAGAAGACTGGGATGATTTTCAGAGAAGAAAGTTAATTTGGTTTTTGTGCAGGGAGAAGGCAATTATTTTACAGTACTTATTCAGAACTGCTGAAAACAATTTTTTACATGCAAAATAAACAGTGGACAATGTTAACATTAAAGTTTCTCAAAGCAGATACCAAATGCTTGCCTACATTCTTCAGCATACAGTGTGAGAACTGGTACAATCAATCCTTATATAATTCTAATGCAGAAAAGTACTTCCACCTAAGATCTTAGAGATACCCAGCTGCTGTTATCTTCCAGCACAAGAGACTTATAATACTAGAAGTTATATTGGCTTTACTCGTCCTGGTGTTGGCAGGGGAAGAGGGTGGAGGAGAACAGCAGAAGTGAGTTTGGTGAAGACAGACAAGTGGCTTCCCCATGTGAGACAGGGCCAGTTCCAGGCATCTCCAAGATGGTCCCACTGCTGGCCAAAGCTGAGCCCATCAATAATGTTGGTGGCACCTCTGGGATAACGTATTTAAGAAAGGCTAAAATTGCTATGCAGCAGTTGTGTGAGAGAAGAGTGAGGAAATGCAAGAGAAACAACCCTCCAGGCACCAAGGTCAGTGAAGAAGAAGGTGCTCCAGGTGCCAGGGCAGAGCTTCCCCTGCAGCCCATGGAAAAGACTATGGGTGATGCAGGCTGTCTCCCTGCAGCCCATGGAAGGCAACAGTGTAGCTGACACCCCCATTCCAGCCTGTGGAGGACCCTACACTGCAGCAGGCAGATGTATCCTAAAGGAAAATGCAGCCCATGGAGACAACCCCACACAAAAAGTGGGAAACAAATCTGAAAACTTTTCAAAATAGAGACATTCTGTTGGAACATAGGACAAAGTTAAAACAAGCTGGTTGAAAGATAGGGTGATAACAGTTCAGCTTTCAAAGTAGTTGCCATGAGGGAAGACACTCAAATGGTTTAGAAACCTGAATGGACAGTAACACATGCCAGGAGGAGCAGTTCTATAAAGAAAGAAGTAGGTGCTGACATGTGAATTTGCTTGTATGTGTTTAACCATGTATAACCCATAATACTGAAGGTCTAAGAAAATCTGAGTTTAAGCTATGAGGAAAATTGAAGGAATCGGTTTCAAGTTTAATGCCTCAATAATTCCAGTGCCACCCTTTTCAGACTGTGGACTTGCATGCCAAATATGGACCCTATATAATGTTACAGTTCTAAAATTGAGTGGTCTAGGTTACAACAGTTATACATGCTCTGGAAAGTCTCCCATTTAGAGAGACAGGCAACTCTTGAATGAAACTTAGCTCTTCTACATGGGGGCCCTTGGGTGCAGGATGTGATGGGTCGCCTACTGAAAGTGTCTGTCTCTCCTCATTAACTACTGATGGCAAGCAACTAGATAAGGTTTAATACCTTCCAATTAAACAAATTTATTTAGGTGAGGTGAATCCTAGACTGAAATGCAGTATTTTGGGATTGCTGACACTTGGAGAAGTTGAAAAAGCAGCAGTTCCCCATGTGTGACCCATAGTCTTCTGATTAAAAGTCCGGTGAGGAAAGAGTACATTACCTACACTATAAACTATAAAATGTTATCACAATGGTGGTAATGTTTTGTTATTTGTCTTCTAATTATATTTCTCATACATGCTTCTTCTTGTCTCTCTCTTGTCATTATTGAAAAATGTATTTGAGCACAGGCAAAGTTTCTTCTGCCTCCTACTCTTTTCAAAATTGTTTTGACATAGAGAAACTCCCTACACCAGCATGGGAAAAATTATCTGAAGGATCTATTCTGACTTTGGAGCGGCAGAAAGAGAGGGCAGCCCTAACATGAATCCATCTAATAATTAAGCAATTGTTCTGCCAAAACCAAATAGAAAGTAACTTGAATATCAGAGGTGCAGACACATTTTACAGTTTTGCTTATCAGATTATACAGATGTCTATTATCAGCCCTGAAAAACACATTAAGTCATTCCTTCACACAGTCCTCTGTTGTAAAGGATGCAGAATTACTAAACTGAGTAATTAATCTAAGTGTGGACTTAGATTGCTTAGAAATTTTGGATCATAATAATTAATTAGCTTTAAAAATTTTTTTAATTGTGAGAGTGAATCAGATGCCCAAGTCGTTTAAATTTGACACAGACACAGAAGAATTAAACCAGTAGACATGGAAAATCCAAAGTGCACGTATGCAGTGGGTATATCAAAGTCCCTGAAACCAAATCTCCCACGTCTGCTTTTTTTCTTTAAACTCTCAAGAATGTTTATGGAACTGAACCTTTTTGATCTTTACAGTTGTTTTTTCTAGAAGTTGGTTCCTGGAAAGACCACTATCTCCTAATTATAATTAGTCTCTGGTGTACCAAAGTCGGATTTAGCAAGTTCCAGCTCAAGGGAAAGAAAATGTTGGAGCAAAATAACTTAATTGTTAGTCTTTATGTAAGAAAGTCAGCAAGTCACATTTGATGTTTCTTTCCAGATTGCTGCCTTTTTCCTGGGGAGACATGAAACAGGACATTCACTTAAACAGATGGTTGTTGCCTCTGAATTATTTAACAGCTAAATCAATGAGAAACTTCTGCTGCCATGAGGGGAAAGAGTGTGCTGGAAGTATTCCTTCTCCTCCACCTTCTCCTGTTAGAAGTGGCCAGGAAGAGTCTGCTATTGGCAGCATCAAAGCCTGAAGGGGTGGAAGCGGAGGATGCAAAATGAAACCTGGATTCTAGAGCTATCAAAGGAGAGCGTTAGAAGTGGCCAGGAATGTTTCTTCATATCCTCTTCAAATATCCTCTTCAAATGGTACAACACCCAGTTTGATGCACATCTATAATTACTAGATGGGTTTAATGGAACAGGGGGCTTTAACAAAAGAAACCACAACCAAAAAAAAAAAAAACCCCAAAAACAAAAACAAACAAACAAAAAAAAACAAACCAACAACAACAACAACCAAAAAAAAAAAATCACCAAAAAAACCTCAAAATCCCAAACCCTCTCAACCCACCAAAAGACATAAATGTTAGGTAGCCTGTAGTGTATAGTCTTATAGGTTTGCATTATACATTAAATACACTCAGATCTCATGTTTAAAACACTGTGAGACCATAAGCTGATTCCTTTGAGCTATGCACTCAACACTGGCAATATCTCAGGAAAAGCACTGTAAGGCCAAATTTTTCTATGTTATTTTGAGATGCAAGTGTGTAATCCCTTGCAATGCCTTATTATTTTCCTACTATCACAAGAAGGAACAGTCCTTGCTGACAGTGCCATGAAACTTATAAAAGACTAATATTACTTTGAAAAACTGGAATCTTCAGGCAAACTTTAAGGTCGGGATATCCAGTGTCCCTCAACCTCAAACTTTTAACCTAATTTTGAAAACAAACATAATGCCTTTATCAAAGAGACTTAGAGAGACAGGAGCTTCTTCTCGGCCCTCCAGATGTGTTTTATTGGTCAAAGCCATGAATTAGAGCGGATAGTGATGATCAGAGCTGGTAGTGTGGGAGAAGGACACCTCTTCAGGTTCAGATCCCGCGGGTCACTGGCCAGCTGCGCCCCGGCCGGCGGAGCCGGGGCATCGGGCGCTGTCCGTGGTGCTGAAGATCCCCGGCTACCGGCGACCTCAAAATAGAGTCCCCGCTCACGCCCCTCCGCAAAGCCGAGCAATTTACACCGGAGGGCGAGGGGCTGGAATGGGCTGCACAGTGTCAAACCACCCAAGCATCCATCACCATCAGCTCCTGGACTGAATGCTGAGCCAAGTATTTAATAGTTCACAGGGTAAATTAAAAAAAAACAAAAAAAACCAAAAAAAAACCAAAAAAAACCAAAAAAAAAAAAAAAACAAACAAAAAAAAACAAACAAAAAAAAACAAACAAAAAAAAACAAACAAAAAAAAACAAACAAAAAAAAACCAAAAAAGAAGTTAAAAAACAAGAGTCAAAACCAACTATATGGTCATCACCTGTGAGGGAAAAAAAAATGCAGCTGTTTGTGCCTTTTGAACTCATAAGCCACCTGAAAAGAGACCTGACAGAGAGGTAAATAATAATAATAATAATAATAAGATCACCTTTAAATGTTTGACAGTTAAAATAATTTTGTGATCCTTTAGTACCCCTAGGTCCAGGGGAGGCAGAACCTTAAGGCACCTCTGCATACACATAAGGAAATCTGAGCCTGTATTGTTATATTACCATACAGAGAAAAAATTTGAATTCTTGTGCAAAGCTTATCTTCTGAATCAACTATGTATGGTATAACTTTCCAGTTAGTGCCCAGATAAAATAAAACAGAGCTCAAAACTTTTACCTGGCTAGACAGTGGCAACTCTTCATAATGGAATTTGTTATATTCATATATATCAGACAGATAGCAATCTTCTTTTTTGCTGACATTCTGCAATATTTTGGACTTAAATCCTGATGCAGAATGTGTTAAAAGTGTGGGAAGATCTTGTGTGAAATACTAGAATGAGAGTTGCTCAGAAGTAGAAATAAGCAGACTAGAGACGCTCGGTTTCTGAGTATGGAAAGCATAAAGACAAAAATCTGAGTATCATGCTATTAATAATTCACTTGCCTGCAAATTAAGCCAGCCTACACAGTTACTCTTTTCTAATTGTAGAAAAATGAGGCTGATTACTTTCTCACAGTGATGATTTATTTTTTCATAGTGAACGACTAAATAACAACAGAAATTTGGTATTAAGGAAAGGAAGTACAACAATGACAAATGGCTTTTTGGTACCCAGCTCCTTAATGCAATGAAAAATTTGAATGGTTTTAAACATTAGCATGAGGTACAGCCCTTGCTATACGCTAAAGTAATTAAGTACATTCTGAACCTCACTAAACTAGCACACACTTAAGTTGTTTGGAGAAGAAGGATATATTGGTGTAGCTACTCAAAATAGTTAAGTTTACACTGAGCAAAAGGATAAACGAGTAAATGGCATAGAACTCACAGGTTCTCTGTAAATAAATTTCAGCTGGATAACATGTGGGAAAAGTGCATGTGCAAATATGACCCACCAATTTTATTAGCTACACATTTCCTTGCTAATTTGATTTCATGTTACTTGTTAAAGCTAGCTGACCGTAAATCCAGGTGAGTTTCCAATTAACTCTAAAATCTATCATTAATGAAAACAGTTTGTGTTTCTATATTATTCTTTCATTTTTGTAATACTGTCTAAACAACATTTATTAGATTTTAATGTTTTTTCCTGTAAATCTGGCTGGGAAAGAGAATTATTTGCCTTGTTTTACCTTTGATTATTCCATCAGCTTTACAGAGCTTCAGGATACTTCATTGACTCTGAAAGCTGTGAACACCACTTGAAGTTCCATACAAATTGTAACAGATGAGCAAAGACAAACCAAGCTTCTCTTGAAGTTCAGTAGACAGCTACCCACTAGATATGTGGACTGTCTGGAATTTCCCTAGATATTGTGCACAGAAGCCAAAAAGCTATGGTCATTTCTCTGGCAAGCAGCGCTCTACAGAAATGAAGAGTCTCAGGTGCTTCTTTAGAGACTGCAAGCATAACTACTAGATGGGAAGTACTAACTTTTCATTGTATAGGCCCTAGGAAAGCTACTTATTCAGTTCCTCCTATTTTTCTTTTAAGATTCACTTACAAGACCAAATTTAATGAAGTAGTTTCAAGTCTTAAATGTGCAAGACTGTGGGCAGCCTTACTGCTGTCTCACTGGAACCTCCACCAGCTACAAAAGAGGTAATCTTGTGATATGTGTAGGAGTGAGTGTGTGCACGTGCAGCTAATGATGGGCTGGATGTTCTTGCAAATAGTAAGTTTACCCTGAGAAATCATATAAAGTCATGGCAAAAGAAAAACAATGTGATCTTTCATTTTTCCCTCTGAAATATAATAATTTTTTAAGTCTGATCCATGATTTTTGAGCACGTAGTCTCTGCAAAGTAGTAGAGAATATACAGAAAAAGGAGCAGACATTTTTTTAGGTACCAAACAGTCTGAAAACAGCAAGGTTTACAGTTACTGGAAGAACAAATAATTTCAAATTGCAGGTATCTTTTTCAGGTAGAGAAATAACAGGTAGAAGCCCAGAAGTAGAGGTGGGCTGATTGAAGAACAAATTATAATGTACAATGCAAGAGTCTGACCTGAATCATTCTGTTGTACCATTGATGGACTGAGAGCCAACATCCCTCACAACCTTTGTTCTAAGTCACTAAATACAGAAGCAAAATTTCAGAGTTCATTGAAGACAATACATTTTTTGTGCTAATATGGTAAATATCCTTAAACTTATTAAAAAATAGAAGTACTTGCCTAGGAACATCTATAAAATTAAAAAACCCCAAACTGCGGACTTCTAATTGTCCACCTCATGAAAGAAAATAAGTTCAGCAGCCTACAAAGCTGTGGTGGTTACATGATACATGTAAAAGCTCGGTGCGGCTGAGATAAATGCAAAACAATATTTGCAAAAAAGAAGTAAATAGGACAATTACGTGTAGGGAGAATTAATTTTAGACTATGGTCTGCCAGGTTTACTTCTATCTCCACTAGGACAGCTGCCAATACTTTGACACTGTAACAAACATAATCGAGGAAAAAGCTCATCCATATTCCATCATCCTTTCTCCTACGGAGTGGGAACAGTCAGCCTAAAGGCTTAAGAGGTGAACATCTCGGGTATGTTCCCACACATACATAGAAGTGAGTCTCAGGATGATTATTTTTACGTATCTCATATACACATGCACGCACACATGCAAAAATAGACCACTACACTCTATTTACCTCCCAGATGTATACTGGCTCTTTTCCAAAGAGGAAATGGATGAAAATCAACATACATCAGGGCTTCTACATTTCTGTTTTATTCACCAAACATGCATGTCATCTTCACACATATAGACATATACATGCATATGATACATGTGTGTGTGTTTGTGTATACACACATCAATGTATTTCTCTGAAGTGATCAAAGTCATAAGGTTAAAGACATGCATACACTTGATTTTGAATATAGTGGTGATTTCCAGTAGTAAACTATCTCATGACCATTATGAAAAATGTTACCTTCCATCAGTTAATGTTATTGCCACCTTCACAGTCCAATATAAAATATAAGGCTCTTACTATCATTATCTTTTCTAAAAAATGCCCATTTTTAATGCTCTCATTCTGTCAATTTCTTTCAGCTAAGCAGCTGAAGCCAGTTTTCATGAAGATAGCCTGATACGTTATGCAGCTTTACATGACAGATCCAGCTCATCATATTCCATCTAATTTTCTTAACTAGGTGACTGTCACAGAAAATGGCATTGTACACAGGAGGTGTCACAAAGAGCCTCCTTCTCATCCTTCCCACAACAATTTGCAGAGACTTGAGGAGGACAACCACTCTTCTGCCTTTGCAAAAATTTTCAGTGTGTCTTCCCATCTGTAGAGAGTTCTCTGCAGTACTCCAAGCCTAGGTCACTTGAGGAAGGCTAATCTTTCTCCTGAATGTTCACAATGGATGTTCATCATTCAAAGACAGAAGAACAATTTGTAACAAAGAGTCACAAAAGAGAGAAATGGTTCTTTGTACCACCTGCCTTTGTTACATGACTAGAGCACAACCCTTCATGTTTAAGTTGCTTTTATCAGAATGTCAGCTAGGATAGAGGAGGATTTAATAAAAATATTTTTATGTGCTAGAAAAATGTATTGCACTCTACAACACTGAAATTCTTGTTTCATGCCATACTGACAGTTTGACATTTAGAGGTTGATGGTATGACTGATTCTCTGAGTCAGACAATGACATCTGCACAGAAGGTTTTGTTTGTCTTTATCATCTGGATCCACTCTGCAGTCTCTTTTGTATCACATAGAAAACCACCACATTAACATGATGTTGTTCTTACAAAAAATAAGAAAACATTATTTTGATTGTTTTATAGACAAACAAAAGTAGAGAAATTGATATTCCTAAATTAACATAGAGATTTGAGGTAGGACTATGGACAGAAACCAGAGAAGCTGGGCCCTGTCTCAGTCTCTCATCTGCTGGACATCTATTCTCCATCTTAGAATGATGTTCCACTCTTTGGAAAGCTGAGTGTACCATCTTCCAATGGTCTGTAACCAGCTGCAGAGCTCACAACCAGGGGGAAAAAAAAAGGCACAAACAGAAAAGAGAGCAGGACCTGCATAACAACATTCTCAAACTCAGAAAATAGTTCTTCAGTTTGCTGTGCCATTTTATATTATCCTTTTGGCAATAAAATTGAAGAAATATTGCTAATCTTGTCAATTATCATCAATGGAAGTTTATTCCCTAAGTTTCAGCAATGAGAGGTTAAAAAATTATTTGCAGTCCTGGCTTAACTATTAATTTGGAAGAGATGCTATTAATGAGCCTTTTCCTCCTTGTGAAATGACTGGGGTAAGTCATACTCTTGAACTCATCCTAAATACAGCAAAGAAAAATGTGCTAATTATTCTGAAGTGAAGTGCATACAGATGCAAACACTTTAATTAGTTTTCCAAAGAAATAAAGACTGGCAGATAGGTCTGTCAGAGCAGAATAGAAACTGGTTTCTAGTCTCATTACGTAGAAAAGGACACAAAAAATTCTCTAGTTTCTTTCTAATTATTTCAAATTGAGACAATATAAAGGAAAAAAACTTTAAAAAAAATATTTGTTCATATTTTGCTTTGGCATGTTTAGTATTTGCTTATATTTATTTTGTTCAGTTATTTATACTATCAAATCACTCTGGTAGAAATGTTTTTCAAAATCACGTGCTCAAGCATTCACAGAAACTTCATGGCAATTTATTTTAGAAAAGTTCTTCTATCAGTCAAATCAGAGCAAGGAAATAGCAGCACATCACTTATCTGACCTATCACTACAACTAGAATATCAAATATTCTGAGAACCAGTCACAGGCAAGCCACAGAATAAAAATTTTAATCACTAATACATTGCTTGAACAATCTCAAGTAACAAAGAAAACCTCCAAAACATGATCTGATTGCAAATATTTTTCAGGAGCAGAGGAGTACATTGGTTCTGTAAATTATTCATCTAAACCTTATAAATATTTATTTTATAACAGCGGGGTATACTAATCTATAACTTTCCCTAATAGCCTGAATTAAATGTGAACTGTAAATAAAAATTTTAAGAGCTTTTGTGGTCTTTTAATGTTTTTGATCAGCAAAATTTCAAAGGGTCTTCTTCTGCATTTTAAATTTTGAAATACCATCCAGTCTAAGCTCAATTTTGTTCAAAGTCTTAATGAAACTCTCAAAACTGTAGTGAAATATTTCCTTATTCTGATTGAAGGGGAAGGATAAAAAACTCGCTTTCCTTTTGAGTGATTATTTGCTGGAGTTCAGTAAGACAGAAATACTAAAGCAAGATATGTTGCAAATATGGCAACTGAAAGAGACATTCCGTGTTTTGGCTACCTCCTTGTCCCTTCACTGAACATGAACCAGCTACGTGAACATTATGAAGTAAGCACTGACATATGACCTGAAAAAGGTATCCAGTCCCTCAGGGGGCTGCACGTGTGCATCAGGCTGTGATTTCCACCTGAAGCTGCATCCATGTGCACATGCTGGACCTTGGGCTCCGATGTCTCCTTGCATGACCTCTTGTGTGCATGTGTGCTGGCACATGTGTGCGTGTGTGTGCCAGACCAGAGTCATGCATCCATCTACACAAGGCTTGCATTTTGGTGGAGTGTTGTCCAGACATTTCCAGCAAGGCAGCAGCAGCTGTGAAGTCCTTTATAAAACATGGTAGGAGAAATTTGCCTCCTGGATTTATAGGGCTTGTATTCTGAATGTCCCAAGAGATTTCTGAGAAATAACACCCAGAATGAATTTAATTTTGTTTTTCTGCTGCAAGCCTTCATTTTGCAGCACATACACTGTTCTTGATAACCTTGGACAAGGAGGAGGGAAATTACCATTCTGGCAGGTAACCACATCATGTACTTCACCATAAGACCCTTTGGATTCACAGTACTTACTAGAAATTGTTCTGGTAAATTGTGGCTGAAATTTATAGACCTCTCCATACCTGTACATTTTCTGAACAGTGTATTCTAATCAGTTATATAAAACCTTTTACTTTAGCTTGATTGTTTCTGTTTTCTAACGGTTACTCGTATATGCTCATTTCAGAGAATAATTAAATTCCCCTTAAGCCCGGAAACTCAATGACTGAGAAAGTCAAAGTTTTGGGATCAAGAAGATGCTCTGGTAATGTGGGACACTTTGGCACCATTTAGCCATGATAAGGTTACTATGGTGACAGTGTAATTTCAAGGGAGCGTTTGAGAACTACCTAGAAGATATATAGCTTTGGCTTATCTTTTCATGTAAGGACCTGCTGACAGCTGTTCACTCTGATTCTTCCTATAACATAAACTCCCAATCCTCTTTGGTAAAGTGCCAAACACAATTATGTTGAGATTCCAGCTTGCTACTTAAAGCTCCCTAAAATCCTCATATCCTTTCCTATCCTTTTTCCTTTTGCAATCTTCTTTTAAAACAGATAGTTTCTAATTCCCCCCATCTCTTCATCCACAGAAAGATGTTTCCATGTGAGAATTGATATCTTCATATCTAATTTGGATTTTAATATGTAACAGTTTTTAGAAGATTTTGGGATCTTTTATAAAAACAAAGGTGTTTTCTTAATTAAAAAATACATCAAAGCTGAAATTACAGGGTATCATGGTAGGGCTGCTGTGACAAGGATCTGCCAGCTATTTAATACAATATTCCCTGCCTGAAAGAAGGAAATACTTCATATCAAAATATCATATTCAGTTATCTTTCATAGAAAAAAGAACAAGAAGAATACTCAGAATTAGCCTAAATCACATATTCTTAGTTGTATAAATATGCATTATAATAAATTCTAATGTAAAGAATAGGAATTTGTGATCTATTTGGTTCCATTTTCAGGACACAGTATGTCAGCCAGAAGAAGGAATGCATTTAATCAGTCTTAATGTGCAATGTTGTGTGGACACTGGTAATAAATTGAGCCAAAGGAGATGCCTCCAATTTAGATCCATATCAGAATTTTTTATTCACAAGGAGAATGAGAAACCTTGTCATTTACCACAGGGAGAAAAGGATTCATGCAGCAAGGAGGTAACTTTTACAGTGACTTTAAAATATGTTATCACTAACAGTGCAAGGCACCAAAATTCAGAATTTTGGAATCACCTTCTTAATATACCGTGCTGCTAGTTTGCTGTGTTTTCATTGCAATTAGTGTAGCTCTGGAGGTTATTAAGCAGTTGTTCTTCCTTTGAAGACCTATAATTATAACTAAAATTAACAGGAAAGACCTGTGAAATAAATAAGGCCATTGACTGAATTTACCATTACCTGCAGAAAGACAGAATGTGACATTTATGTAACTCCTTGAGTCATTCCCATTCCAACTTCTTAGGAGAAAGGAGGTGTTTCATTGTGTGTATGAAAATAGCTGGTTCTCTGCTGCACCTTCCTTAGGGCTAGTGTTCATCTATTTCAATATCTTGGGGCATGATGTCATTTCTAGAAGTTTAGCCAGGGAATGTGGGAAGGACTAGGGAAAATTTTCACTAAGTACAGTGAATCCCATCCCATCTAGGGTGCACAAGAACTGCTATACTGTGTCAAATAAAAGAACCATCTAGGCCCACATCCTTCTGAGATTATCTAGGCACAGATACATCAGAAAAGGCACTAAGAGAAGAGGGTTTTTCCCAGTTTGTCCTTAAAGTTCTTAGATATAGGCACTTCATCTGAAGCTAATTTGGCCTATTTTTAAATGTCCTAAAGTGTATCTATCCTTTAGAAATATGATTAAAACTATTTCTCTCAAAAATATCACATTATAAGGATCTGAACAGTTATTGCACCTTCTCCACAATATGAAGAATGACAAAATGTTAATTTTCCTCTCAAACTCAGTTTAGACCTAGCTCTTTCTAGTGAGCTTGTACAAGTAAAAGAGGTTTCAAGCAGATGAACACTGTCAATTCAGACTTCTCAGCTGAAAAAGATCCTGATGCAGGAAATTCACTTGCCACAGGACCACGGGAAGGATAGCTCATCAATTTTTCGAATTTTGAATGGCTTCTAAATATAGCAATCATGGGAAGGGCTTGAGGCACAGGGTAGGGAGTGGTTTTGCAGCACCTGACTTCTTGTGGGTAGGTGCTTTCTACCAGTATTTTGTCCTGGTTATAGCACAGCCCTGTTCAATCACTCCCATTTGGGCATGGGGGTCTGGCAGACAGGGACATGCTGAATATTCCTGTCTGATCTGTGAGGTCCTGAGGAGCGGCAGATACCAGGACCTAGGTGGAAAACATGCTTGATCTGTGCACTGCTGCTGAGGAGTGTGAAAAGGGGTAAATCATACTGAGTCTCACATTCAGCATGCAAGTCTTGACAATGGAATCTGGGAATCTGCTGCTTTCTAAAACGAGGCACAACTCTAGCAACTCTGAAGAATTAGGGGCAGTTGTCAAAATTTTAGTGGTTGCATAGAAGTGACCAAATGGAAATGGTCTTATGGATGCTAAACAAAAATTTGAAATGGAGTTTTCTGGAAAAACTTGCTCTCTATTTGGATTGTTTTCTTCTAGCAGATACTCCACAAAACCCCAATACCTCAGTTTTCTCTACAATGTCCCTTTTTCAAATTGTTTCTGAATCTAGAAAGAGCTTTTGAATAGATACATATTATAGTGCTAATGTAACTAAAATTATCATCCACCCATACACTTGCAATTGATTTTCCTCTAAAACTGGTCTTTTCTCCATAGTTCTTGCATCTAATTATCATCAATTTGAGCTCAGGAAGGAAATGATCTAACAATGAAGAGATCAATTATCTTAGCAGCAAAAGGAAAAAAAATCAAATTAGTAAACTGGCAATTTTAGATGGCAATTTGATCTTTGGAACATGTGGCGTTAAGAAGAACAATGCAGGAAACGACTTATCTTGTGGAAAGTCAATTGAATTCAATATTACAGTATCGGAGGCTTCTGTCACTGAACTGTCAGAGTAATTAATTTCTATCCAATACCTGACAATAGCAAAGTGTTCTGTACAAAATATGTTTAAGACAAACCAAGGAATTATGATTATATATTGATCTGAAAGAGAATGACGTCATCCTCTGTGGATATGATCTGTTTTTTTATACAGGAGTACTTCAACAGAGTCAATCATAATGATTTATTAACACACTAGAAGTACCCTGGCAGGCATAGTTAATATTTTAGTACTGCAGGCAATGGAATGTGACAGCTTCACCTGTTGTTCTGACCTTTATTTTTCTTCGTACCATAATTTCCTAGAACTTCCATTTATCTTGAGAACATGCAATTAGAGAGATCCTTTTAGATAAGCCACAATCATTTCTCACATACCATTTGGATTTTTTTCCTAAATGAAGCCTGTTCTTCACAGTGTACCCTTCAAAACAATTCAGAGTGGTTCACTGAGAACAATGAAGTTGTTGGACAAAACACAAAAAAAAGATAGCAATTAGGAAGCCGAATAATTTAGACTAAAATTTTATTTTGAACAGTTTGTTATATCAGGGAAGACTATATACCAAAAACGCACAGATAAACCATGGGGAGAGTAAATATTTGTTAAAAACCATAAGTGAAAAAGAGGAAGCAACTGAGTGATGGATTCACTAAATTTTAATGGCTTGTCTCTATCTTCTGCTTTATAAGCTTCAGAAGCAATTAATTTCCTTGCTACCAGTAGTGAAGATATATCATAGAACAAGAAACAAGAGAACAGAAAACAAAACCAGCAAGGCATGCTAATTAAGGAATCTGAAGAGCTAAATCCTATTTTGGTAATTTGTAAGGTTGTTTTCCCCTTCTTTCTCTAATACTATTTTATCATCTTCCTTCAAAATTTTAATTTGTTTGAAAATAAAGATATGTTTTCTTGTCAAGTCTGTATAATATTTGAGTTTCTTGTAGAGCTGGGTATGACAGTTTCATTGCCTTCACATCATAATCTTCATTTTTTCTTTTGCATGCCCAAGTCTGGGAAGTGACTACTGTGTTCTCTGCAATAAAAGGAGAGAATCATCATTACTGAATTTTCCAGAAATAC
>VZTT01042009.1:13611-28320 GCA_013400855.1 Buphagus erythrorhynchus | reverse complement strand
TGAAAGATGTAAATAGTAGGTAAATAGAACAAATAATTTTAAACCACATCCCAAGCTACCGGGGTTTGTGCCCACAGCTGCCCACACACATTTGTAAATGCTTACAGCAATATTTTATTCTTATAGTTCACATTTCTCTAAGATTTCTTTAAATTTTTTTTGATCCTGCTAATTTTATATTTCCTAATAACCACTCATAAATATTAAATTACATAAAATACCACTTAAATATTAGAACATTAAAAAAAAGAGTTATCTGATAACTAGTGAGAAATAGCCAGCTCTACAGGAATGAGGAATAGCTAGAACTGTAGTGTAAATAACTTTGCCAAACACATTTATAAATACCTGAAGTACTTATTTTTTTCTTTTTCTCCATAGTTGAATTGGACCATAGTTGTAGTTTAGCTCTTGCAGCCAACCAGCCCCATGCAGCCACTTGCAGCCACTTGCTCATTGGAAGGGCAAGAGTGAGAAAACTCAAAGGTTGCAATAAAGCGTAGTAGGTGAAGTTAAATCTGCACATGCAATCAAAGCAAAACAAGGAATTCATTGCCCACTTTCCATGGGAAGGCAGTGTTCAGGCACCTCCAGGAAAACAAGGCCTCATCATTTGTAACAATGACGGAGTGAAAATGCCAGAAAACAAACATCAGCACTTGTCTTTCTGCTTTATCTTTCTTTCCCAAAATTCTGCTGCTGAGCATGATGTCACATGGTATTCCTTTGCTCAGTTGTGATCAGCTGTCCCGGCTGTGCCTCCTCTCATGTCTCCACTTGCCAAGCCCCAGCCTAGTGGAAGAACAGAGTGAAAAACAGAGAAGACCTCAATGTTATAAAAGATAGTAAAACAAAGTATAAGAAACAGCAAACATTAAAAGTATAAAAAAGTCTGAAAAAAAATTATATGGATAAAAAAATGTTGCTAAAAAATCCCCTATATTCCTAGCCTTATCTTTTTGAAATCCTAGCTTTCAGTTCTAACCTCTTCTCTTGCTATTACTACTCTAATATCAGATCAATAATATTCTAACCATTTTGAAAACAAACCCTTGCAAATGCCTTATTTAATAATGTTGAAAAATTACATTCATTTTTTAAAAAAATTCTAATTTAAAACCAAAGTAAGTATATTTTGAAATTGGTCTAAATTGGAAAATAGTTTGCATTACACTTTTGCATTACACTTCAATACCTAATCTTATTAGGTATTTTTTTGAGCAGTCAGAAATTTCAGCTACTCAGTTAGGCATGTCCCTCAGTGGAAGGGGATTCACAAAATTGTGGATGTTACCTGTGATGTTGCACTCTTGGTCAGTACCCATGTCATGTCCGCCATAGCAACTTGCATTTTACATCAGTGAGGGCAGACTTAAGATACACACAGAATACTTAGGTATCTAGTACTTATTTATCAGTTAAAGCTAACACAATACCTTTAAGTGATTCCAGTCTAGTAAATCAATTCTGAGAGATCATGCTGATGACTGCACGATCACAATCTATAATGTATAAAATAAGAGAATCACAAGGTTAGTTCTAGATCAAATCTGGGTGGATACCTACTTCATTTAATGGTTATGAGGGATTAAATCTATTAGAATGTTAAAAGCTGTATTTTTAAAGTGCTGCTTATCTATTTCAAGAAAGCTTTGAAACTACTGTAAATTACAAACAAGGTAGGAAATAAAAGGCTTTGTGGTTTTAGGTTTTGCAAATAAATTCAATTTCATTTGCTTTTAAAGGTAGTTAATTTAGGAGCTCTTCAGTGGTAGAATTCGTTGGTAACTCTTAGGTATATATTATTTGAAAACTTTTAATAGATTATTTTTTTTTTAATTTTCACTGTTTTCTTCTTAAACAAATATTTCAGATAAGGCAGATTTCAAGTCTTGTTCANNNTCTAAATCTTAGCAGAGTTCTGTAGTAGCTGCATTATAGAAAACAATATTAATCAGCTCAGGGTAGATTTATGTGCTATTTATTCGTAAGTCAGCAAACATCCATAACAACTTGGTAGATACTTTTAAAAGAGATTCCAAAATTTAATCACATTTCAAATTTGATAATGCTGCTATTTAGCTTTTCAAAATGATAGATTAAAATCCTCTTACTGCTACTTACATTATAACCATTAAAAAATAAAAACAAACAAACCCCCTCAAACAAACAAAAAAGCCCCAAAACCAAAACTTCTTACAACCTCAGCCAAACATGGCAAATTTTTAACAATCCTGAACAATAGAATACTTTTATATGGAAACTGGAAATATGGCCATAACTGAGTCTTTCTGGAAGCCAAGAACACATAATTTTCTTGCCCTAAAGAGAAACATTATTAATAGTAACAGGAACCCAACATCAATACATGTTAAATTTTCATTAATTGAATGCAGTTGTGAATAGTCACATCAGTGTAATGTTGTAAACACAGAGTTTTGAAAGCATTCTCAAGGCTGGCATAACTATTGCTTGTTGAATAAAGCATCATTTTGATCAAAATTTACAGTCAAAAAAGAGTTCCTCTATGTTTCATTTGAAGTAAAATTTGAAGTTAATTTGTATTGTTGGTTGTCTATGAGTCAGATCAGACACCATCGGAATCAATTAACAATGGATGTTGTTTTGACATACATTCTATTACACTCTGCTAAATAAAGAATATAGAGAATAATTCTGATTGCAGTCCTTAAAAAAAACTGTTAAAACCACCTGGTTTCATTTTCTTTTCTTACATTTCCCTTGTTCCATGTCATATTGAACCTTGGCTAATAAAGTCCCCAAATAAGTTGCTGTCTGAGCTTTTAGAGCATTTGTAAATCTTCTGAGCACTGCTAATCTACTTCATTGGCACAGAGCACTCCTAAGCACTGAGAAGCCTCAAGGAAGCTGTAACTGAAATCTCAAGCTGAAGACATCTATTCTTCACAAATATTCCCAATCTTCATGATGTTCTTCTGCATACAATTATTCAGACATAGAATTTGATGAGTCCTTAAGACGGACTAATAGCAACCATCAAATATGAGTAACTGAAAGCACAGGCAGAATTCTAATTTCTTCTGACAGTTTATGGCAGAAAGTCTTGAGATAAGGTAAATATTTGCACACTTAATTTCTACAAATTTATAACAGAAAGAGCAAAGCTTGTATAGATGTAGAATGAACAAAATACATGTATTCAAGCATCAGGAGAAACAGCACAAAAAGGTTTTAAAAGGTAACCTGTACTGGGAAGGAAAGGGCACCCTTCCCCAGGCACTGTTCTCTTGGGAAGTGCTGAGGAAGATGTTGCTTATGACAAGATGAAAAGGCCTGCATTCTGAAAAGGTCACAGCACAGATGACTTCCTAGCTGATGACCACCACCCTCACACAAGGAAGAAGGAAACGAGGTTGCTGCACATAGTACACACCATTCTGTTTTTCTTCTTGCTCAAAAGAACAGACTATGTACCCAAAAGTGAGTAAAGGCATACAATAGGCATCAACATATTCAAAGATTTATGAAAGCATAAATCAGCAGGATTCTGAGATGTGACATGTGGTGACTCCTAAGAGGTGCAAGAGAAATGTCCAGAAATGTTTTTGTCACTGCCCGTCAAGAAATAATGCTTTTCATATTGCATACAAGTATGTGAGTGAGGGAGTGCAAATGCATAAAATCCCTTGCTTGAGGAATTTGTAAATAAATATACTGAGTTTTACTGAGTTTTATTTCACTAATTTCTCTGCCATGCTATTGCAGTATAGAGCCACATTATCAAACTAACCAGGTCATATATTTAAAGATGCTATTGCTCCAAGTGATTACAGCGTATTTCTCATGTTTATTCTCACAATAAGAGAAAGAAGATTCTATTGCAAGGCTATGAAAGAAATCACCTTACTTAAAATAAATAATACAAAGGCTCCCAGTAATTTTCTTGCCTTACTTTCAAACTTTGA
Source organism: Buphagus erythrorhynchus (assembly GCA_013400855.1). Lineage (NCBI taxonomy): Eukaryota > Metazoa > Chordata > Aves > Passeriformes > Sturnidae > Buphagus > Buphagus erythrorhynchus. Next base: position 24,373 of record VZTT01042009.1, on the reverse strand, counting down.
ATTATTTATGTTTATTGTTAATATCCTTTGGTCATATGGAACTTTTAAAGATACCAAGTAAATATTTCACATTTGGTCCATTTTCTTTAGGTAAAAAATCACGACTTAACTGTGCAACTATATCTTCCAGAAATCCAATTACTTCACTCTAGCTTTGATGCAGCTGTACTCACTTCAGCACTTAAATTCACAAATATTAGCAAGAAAACAGCACAATGAATGAAATAAATTCTTACTTGTGCAATTTCCCCAAAAAGAAGTAATCAAAGTTAACCTTCTCAGTAGGATGTGACACAAGTTTAATGATAATAGAAGTACTGTTGCTTTAGGAAGTTCTCAGGGTTTGCAGACCCAATATTCACCATAGCTCTTAAAAAAGGTAAATAGTAGTATTTAGACATCAGCATTTCTAAAACATCCCTAGGCAAAGCAAAGAGGTCAACAGTTCCATTTCCTTTAATGTTTCTTTAATGAATAGCTGAGAAATATTTCATGCTACAGAGAATGAATTCTTTTAATAACCTAATATACCAAAGTTATATATAAAAAAAGAAGGTAACAGTCCATCAAACAATAAAATATTAAGCATTTATGGAGTATACCACCACATAAGGTAAAGCCAGTAAAACCTACAAGTCAGTTTTGTGTGTGAGCACTGTCACACACATGCACACACTGCTTGCTATACAGGAGAGTGATCAGCCTAAGACCCAGACCAAGATCCATTACAATCAGAATGCCCTTATATTCCTGTGTAATTTTTTCTGTACCTTAAATATAGATTGGCAAGAAACATGTGTTATCTTTTAGATGCTGAAAAAAATCTGAATCTGATTTCTCAAATTCTGAAAATTTCCAAAATACAAAACAGTTGTTTGCATTACCAGTAAAAAATTCAGAAAGGAAAAATATTAGAATTAAACTAGGACTACTCTGTGAATGAGTTCATAGCTATTGACTCATTTACTGGTGCTTAGATTATTGCATGTTTAGTCTTTCAGGATACAAATCTTGAAAGAGGATAGATTTACAATAGATCTGTTTCATTAAATCTATTATCTGGAAATTGTTTTTCTGCCTAAAAAAAAGTCATGCTGCTACAGCTCAATATATCATCACCTTCACCAAGGACAGAAGCTGAGTTCAAAAAGGCAGGACAGAAAGAGGTGGAGAACTGTTCCAAAAAAGCAGCTGAAATTGCACAGGGACAAATGTAAGATTCTGCATTTAGTCAGAAATCACAAGCTCCAGAGTCACTCAGGACAAAAAAGTCTTGAAATATTAAAGGAGGTACAAAATAAGTCCCTGGCTTTGACCCTAATGAAATCTCATCTGGAAAAAATACTTTCAATTTTGAAAAAATCTCTTTAAAATAGATTTTTAAAAAGAGGAGGAAATAATCCCCAAATTACCCACTGGGGAAAAGGTAAATAGTGATAATTCTGTAACAGTTTAAAAATAAAAACATAACTAGACAACAGGATAGATTTTTAGTGAAGCTGCAGAACTTCAGTTGCAAACTGTTTTTATCACTTAAAGCAATGCAATTTCTGCTTTGGGAATAATTTACATCCTTCTTCTTTGCTTGGCTATTCTCAGAATGAAAAAGGTTTTCCTTCTATCCATTGTGAAACTCTTGTTTCAACTCACATTTCTTGTCATTTATACTCCCACCAGATTATCATTTGTAGGTTTTGAAGGCTTCCATTAAATTTCCCTGAATTCTTCTCCAGATCTGCTTCCTCAGCCTCTTCTTAAAGGTCATGTGCTGCAACAACAGTGATCTCTGCTGTATGTCCTTCCTGCAATACACGGCTGGAGGTGGAGGAAGCGAGGCCACAGTCCTAGATGTGGCATTCCAAATGCCAGGCAGATGGGCTTAATCTCTTCTCTTGATGCACTGGCTTTGTTTATGGGAATATTGCCTGGGATATTGTTTGAGACCTCTGTAGTAAGGGCTTTTTTCAAAGGTCTGGAAAGCATATAATCCATTCTTATATCTAAATATTTGCAATGTCTGTGTATCCACATATAAAAAACTAACACTGAATTTAAAACTCCTAGTACTTTTCCTTACATTCTAGCACATCAAAATCAGAGTTCCACATAAGTAATATTAAAACAAGTATATTAAGGCAAGAGGCATATGTACAGATATACACTGAATATCAGGACACAGACTTCTCAGTGAGAAGTTACCAGTTTTGTTGAAAGTAGAAGCATGAGGCTGTCTATCAAGTCATTCGCTCAGGCTTGTATGAGGTAAATAAAAAGCAGAATGAGTTGCATCACAGTGGAGAAGTCATGCTGCTACAGGGAAGTGTTTTCTCTGTAGGAGGGCCTTTTTGATGCCTGGAGTGTAGAGCTGGAACCTCTTTACCACTTTGAAACCTTTTATGTTACATGTACTTGGTTATAGGATGGCTACCTATGTATAGGTACAATAGATACAAATAATGTCTAGCAGATGGTGACTGGAAAGTAGAAATCACTTGGTACTTGCTTTGCAAATGTGAGATGCTGGTGCACAGAAATGGGAGGGAAGAGGAATCAAAAGGAAGCAAAAGGCAGTAAGCAATATGAGAGAAATTTAATCTTTTACTGAACTACCTTTGCACCCAACAGGAAAACTGAGACAAAAAGCAGAAGCTGGAACTACAAAATTAGGCTGAAGATGAAAAACAATTTAGATTGCATGTATCACATATTACTTGCAGTGGAGTGGAGGGGTTCCATCTTGCAGGGAGAGGTTCCAAAATACGGAAGGAAGGAAACATCAATCTTGTCATCATGATGTGCAAGAAGGAGGATGTGGTGAACTATACCATTGTCAGCCCCCATGTTGATCTTTGAGAATGTGATAGATCAAATCTTTCTGGAGACCCTTTCCGAATACATTAAGGACAAGAATGTCATCAGGAATTAGCAACATGGATTTACCATAATGAATTTTTTCTTAATTCACCTGATGTGACTGACATGGTTGTTGAGGGGAGGGTGGTAGTTGTTGTTATAAATTAGAGTAAGGTTTTCAACATTGTCTCCTACTTCATCATCTGAGACAGATGAATGAACAAGAATGGACTGAAAACTGGCTGAATTGCTGGGGTCCAGCTGGAGGCCAGTCACTAGTGATGTGTACCAGGGGCTGACCTTTTAAAATCCTTGTTAATGATCTAGAGTTTGGGCAGAGTGTACACTCAGCAAGTTTGCAAGTTTTAGCAAACTGAAAGGAGATCCAGCAGAAAGTTGCTGTCATTCAGAGGGAGCTTGACAGATTGTAGAATCAGGCAGGGAGGAATCTGATGAAGTTCAGTGCAGGGAAATGCCAAGTCTTGCCTATGGACAGGAATAACCCTGGACAGCAGCATTCAGTGGGCGGGGTAGACAAATGAGTCCTCAAGTTCAGCATATCCCTATTCACTACTACCCAGAGGAGGCTTTTTTGTACTTTTCTGTAAATAATAATAATATTTAAAAACCAGGTCACTACATTTAAGAAAGATTTTAAGGGCCAAGCTGAACTTTCAAAGATGAAAATTTATGTGCAGCATAGGTGAAAGTTAGGCTTAGAGATCATAAAAAAGACACTAATTTTCCATCAAATCACCATCACCAAAATCAAAAATATTTCAGAGACTGCCAGTCTTAAAAACTGAACATCAAAAAAAAGGCTAAACCTAGTGAATTATTTAACGTTTTGGAATGAAATCTTTAATTAGTCTAATTTTGATGCACATTTTCTCTAAAAAGCTTAAGGAAAAAAATTGTGAAAGATGCATTTCAAAATGTTCTTTGCCAAGTGTACTGGCTTTATATGACAAGGCTTCTGGCAGCAAGGGGGTGCAGCAGTGGCTTCTATGAGAAGCTGCCAGAAGGTCCCCTCATGTCCGACAGAGCCAGTGCCAGCTGGCTCCAAGATGGATCTGCAGCTGGCCAAGGCTGAGCCCATCAGCAATGGTGGTAGCATAAACTGGCATACCGTATTTAAGAAGGGGAAAAAAGCAGCTCGTGGTCAATTGAAACTGGAGAGAGGAGAGGGAATATGTGGGAGAAAGAAATCTGCAGACACCAAGGGCGGTGATGTAGGAGGGGCGTGTGGTGCTCCAGATGTCAAACAGAGATTCCCCTGCAGCATGTAAGTCAGAACCTGGTGAGGCAAGCTGTCCTCCTGCCACCCAAGGCAGAGCACAGACCCACCTGCAGCCAAGGCTGGAGCAGGTGGATGCCCAAAGGAGCCTGTGACTCTGTGGGAGGTCACAGCTGGAGCAGAGTCCTGACAGAACCTGTGACCCCACAGAGAGCCCTACTCCTACCCACAGGAGCAGCTTGGTCCTGAAGGATTGTCCCCCCGGAAGGGACATGCACTGGAGCAGTTTGTGAAGAACTGCAGCCTGTACGAAGGACTCATGTTGGAGATGTCTCCTGTGGGATGCACCCCATGTGTGAGCAGGGGAAGAGTGTGAGGAGTCCTAGTCCTGAGGAAACAGGAGAGCAGAGACAACATGTGGCAAACTGAGCACAGCCCCCATTCCCTGTACCCCTGCATTGCTGTGGGGACCAGAAGGTAGAGAAAATGGGGAATGAAGTTGAGTCCAGGAAGAAGGGAGGGGTGGAAGGTGTTCTAAGATTTAATTTGATTTGTTATTACTCTGAGAAATTATTTCCTATTACTCTTATTTGTTCAGTATTAAATTGAATTAGTTTCCCCAAGTCGAGTCTGTTTTGCCTCTGATGGTGATTGGTGAGTAATCTCTTCCTGCCCATATCTCAACCCAGAAGATTTTTACTATATTTTCTCTTTCTTGTGCAAGCTGAAGAGGGGAGTGATAGAGCAGCTTTAGTGGACACCTAGATTCCAGCCAGGATCAATCCACTATACCAAATTTCAGATATGTTCATGCCATGTTATCACACCATGTAGCAGGCAGCAGAGTGTTATTTCTGGCAATTAATAATGTAATACAGCTTTCAAGACTCACCAGTAATATTCCTATTGGTTACATGTGACTATTAGGCTCTTTTTATACCCTACTGCAGTATCTCGGGCAAAGTAGCTGAACTCAAGTCCTTTCTCTAGAACACCTTTCACAGAATGCAGGCTAAGATTTGATCCCATTTCAGTGGTGCTTTTGAGGCTACCAGGTTGCTGGCAGAGCTCTTGCTTGCAGCTCAGGTAAGACAAATGTAAAATAGCCACGAAATATTGCTCAAGTACTCCTAAGAAATGTTGTGGCCCTGATTGGCAGACTATTGTATATTGAGGAGTTAGTGCTCCACCAACAGCTGTTCTGAGTGGGTGCTGGGCTGGGCTGGGTTGTACCATGCATTTTACTTAGCCTCAAGGATTGTGCTGTGCTACACACATACTTTGATGAAGGATAACTCCAGTTCCCAACATGTTTCCATAAGTACATCCTCTTGAAGAAAATGCTAAAAAATTCTAAAGACAACAATAGCAGCAAACCACACCATAAACAGAAATTTTGTGCAGAATGTCATTCCCTAACCATTCCCTAGCCTGTGTGGTCCCTCCATGTTTACATCATCAAGCATGTAATATCTTCCAACATACTATCACCTTTTCTGGACTATAAATATGTGGCTTTCATGCTGGGATCCAAAAAGAATCAGCACCTCCTGAGATAAAACAATAAACAAAACTGTTAAGCCTGTATTAAAAATGCTGAAAATTGCTTAAAGCTATCCTCTTATACCCCTTATTCTATTTCCAGCACTGTTGTCCCAGGATGTTGTCCCAGTCCCAGGATGCTAATGATCACTAATGTAATATCGTCCAGTATAAGATTTTCAATATCACTTCAAGTTGATATCTTTAGTCATGTCCTGATGATAAAAAGACATAATTTTTAGTTCTACGTGACCTTGTTATAACAGTGAACTCAGAATTGCAACTGATAGTATTATACAGGAACTAAGTCCCATTGTGAATGCTTTAAGAGCAAAAAATTCCTCACAGCATTTTACTATTTCTTTATGTATACATCATGTACCTCTTTGGATTCACACAAACCCATTTATATGTACAAAAGTAATAATTTCATTACCTGAATTTCTAGTTGTCTATTTTATTGATATCCCAGGATTTCTCTAGACATGCATTTAGTTTCTAACATTTCATGAAGTTTTTCATTACTGATATGATGCTAGATATTTTTCCAAAACCTTTCTGAATATCTAGTTAAATCCTTTTTAATGCAGTACAGCACTTCCAAAAATAAATAAAACAAATTAACAAACACCCCACACATCTCAGTTTATTTCCCAGATTATTAGAAAATAAACAGTTCAGTAAATTTACAAATAATTTAATCCTTTATATATCCCTAAAGCTATAAGAATAACACAGATAGAATGAGGTATACAAACAGGGAATTAAAGTATGGGAACCAATAAATGGCTCAAGAAAAAACACATGCACAAAACAATTATCCATTTGTTTTTGAAAGGGAAATCTGCAAGCATGAAGTATTGTTTATAGATAAAAACCTCCCAGCAGACTATGAAAGTTCCAGTAGAGAGCATTTTTCAGGTTTCTGTTGGTCTGTTTGAGATTTTTCATAGTCTGAAAAGATCTCCCTTTCCTATTCCTACTGGTTCAAAAATTGTGGCAGGAGAAAGCTAGAAACATGTGAACTGTAGGATGGGCCAGAATTGCAGCTCTGATTATGTTATTAATTCTCATAGATATTGAGAGATCCTATGGGTCATATTTAATGCTTATTGCTCTGTTGCTTGCCTTCATGTAGTTTTAATCTAGAGTTCTTTTTCTCACTGAAAATATTACATAGGTGATAGAATTTTCCACTTTTCTGTTCTTGTTTCTTTTGTATCTTTTGTTTCATATAGATTAAATACACTGCCATTGTCAATTTCTTTTCTCTTAATAGTTAGGCTATGCTATTATTAACAGAATCAACAGTAATTATGGAACATTTCAGCAAACAGAAAGCAAGATAAGAAGGTTTAAGTTCATAATGCTATTAGAGACACTGATAGTAGAAGTAATGAAGGGCTTATGATTTTAGACAATCCAATAAAACTCATGAGACTAAATTAAAACATTGTAAAGCAAATGTTCTCTCTTCTTTCAGTGTCTGCCTTGAAAATGTTTTAAGTCAACAGATAGAATACTGGTACGTAATAAATGAGATATCTGTAGAGAAAATAGATTCATCCTGGCATGTGGAGCTTCAGATCACATCAGCAAAATCCATTTTGCAATTTTTTTTCCTCAACCAAATTTATCTAGTATCAGCTGCAAAAAAAAAAGAAAAAAAAAAGAAAGAAAAAAGTGTTGTTGAAAATATAAATACAGAAAATAAAACCCCAACTCTTCCTCATTGATTTCTGCCAAAATTATATACAATTCTATATAAAATACTTGTTTATTTTACTTGACTATGGGGAAACTCAAATTGTATTCTTAAGCAGGACAGCATATTCCCGTGATTCTCTGATGTACTGTGGCTTTACTGTATACTTGGATAACATATCCTCTAGTGAGGGTTTAGTTGGTTTATTATTTGTTTTTTTTCTGACTTAGATGGTCCCAGAAGTAACTAGTGGCCTTGCTGGTTAAATTACCCAAGCCAATCTCTGAATTTCACTGTATCTAGAGCCAGTTAGCACAGTTTCCTGGGTCACTTCTGTTGCAGGGATGTGAAACAGTGATGTTTCATTTCTTTCCCATTCATTAAAATATCAGAACAGGTGTGGTGATTCTGGCTGCAGTAGAGTTGATTTTCTTCACAGTGGCTGTGGGGCTGAATACATGGTTGAAAATGTAGAGATGTTTTTGTTGTTACTGAACATTGCATAGAGCCAGGACCTTTTCTGCTTTTTCACTGCAATGCTGGCAAGGAAGCTGGGGGTGCTTGGGAGGTTGGGAGGAGGAGACACAGCTGGGACAGGTGATCCCAACTGACCAAAGGGATATTCCAGACCATATGNTAGCCCCAACTTCTCCTGAAGGGTTGGTTTGGCTTGGTCTAAAGAAGGTCCATGGAGGGTTGGGTTGGTCCATGGAGGTTGGGAGGAGGAGACGCAGCTGGGACAGGTGATCCCAACTGACCAAAGGGAAATTCCAGACCATATGACATCATACTCAGTGTATGAAGTGGGAGAAAGAAGAAGGAAGGGGGAGAACATTTGGAGTGCTAGCATTCATCTTCCCGAGTCACTGGAAAGCCTGATGGGGCCCTGCTGTCCTGGAGATGGCTGAGCACATTTTTTTTAACTTTTTGCCATTTTGATTCTTTCCCCTACCCACTGGTGAGGGAGTGGGCAAGTGTGGGGCTTGGTTACTGGTTGGGCTTAAACCATGACAGAAGGGGAGATGCTATCCAGAGGAATGTGACACATCTGCTTTTAACAATTATCTGTGTTTCCCCTGTATTCCCAGCACATATGAATATCACCTGATGACATAGAGCTGGGTAGTGCGGTCAAGGTCTCATTTTATCTGATATCCTTTTAGGAAGGGTTCACTAGATGATGTTTTAAATCTTAGTTCAGTCCTCCACATTTGTATACACACATTTCTTTCATTATTGAAGAGAATATATATATATTTGCAATAGTTTCATCTGTTTTCAAATTCATTTTTGTGACCTGATGAGATTTTAAAGTCTGCATACCATGTACTACGTGCAGCTTATATGATTAAATATGCAATTATCCTACAGGACATCAAAAGCTTCAACAGTTAAATGGAGTTGAGTCAAAATATATGTACAGTCACAGTTTGAACAAATATTTTTGAGATAAATATTTTTTTTAAATACTCATTTATCTTTCTTCTGAATTAGATCAATATGGTCTTCATTTTACCATGCTTGGTAGTAAAATACATGAAAGTATCCAGCTGATATTATTTCAGTTTGGCTTTGAGGTTAGCTGTTTTTTTTTCTTTACATTTTTAATCCCAGTATATCAATCTTATTTTGAGCCTGAACTGTCCCCACTCATAAAAAGGACTGCTAAGGATTGCCACATGAATAATATAAGATTTATTATATCATGTGATATTCTCCTTCTTTATATTTAAACAACAGAAAGTTTTTTAAACATCTCCTGCATGCTTTTATCAGTACAAGTAAGAGGTTCCCTGAAGTTTGCTCTATTAGGCTGTGAATATTTCCTCTATTTTTTTTTCTGTTGTTCTGTAGTTCTCATAAACCCCAAAGCCTTCCAGTTATGTTTTTTCCTCTGCTGTTTTAAGATTCTTAATGTAAAAAGGTCAAGCCTCAGTAATGTATTGATATTACTAGAAGAGTTACTTTCTTGGTGTGCAATATTTTATTAGAAAACAAATGTATATCCAATTTTATAAAGATGAAGAAATACAAGAGTCAACCAGCTGGGTCCTGATAGCTGTAGTACAGTCAACTAAACACTGGAGTACTTAAATAGTTATATGGGATGTGCTACATCTCATTGCTTTAATTTGGGGAGGTCACATTTCACCAGGGAAAGAAAAATTCTCTAATATTTAATAATATGGATTAGTAAAGTCTAATCACTTCCAAAAGGATTTGGTTGGAAATTCCCAAGCTTGCTAGTAAAGAATTAAAAATTCATCTCTTAGACATTCTTTCCTTAATTGAAAATTTCAGCTTCTTGAAAATAACACTAGGCTGTAATTTCCTGACTGCAGTTGAGACATTAATTCGGATTCAGTGAATTGTGTTTATACACCTACCATGTCAGTGAATATCAGCTTCAAATATTTAACCATGCACAAATTGTTTACTTTTCAATACCCCTGCAATATTTCAGAGGAAATCTATGGACCACTTACAAACTACTACCCCATTTGCACTACATGCCATCATAATGCAGAACTATTTAATTTTCAGTGGTATCTAAAATTGGTCTAGTTCATGTGTGGTTTATCATATGCCATTTTAGACTTACATAATTTATGCATAATACCAAACTAAATAGAGTTAACTAAGTTAACCTTCTCTTTCTGAGAATTCTATTAATTCCTTTTAATTTTGGAATGTATTGTCTTTGGACCTTCTGCAGACATTTTTGTTTCACATACTGTGTTGTTTCCATGACAACCACAATATTAATGTCCAGCATGTGCATCAAGATGGCTGACTACTGACCACCCCTTAAGGCACTAATTTAGTCTGGTAAAACTTAAGAAACACAGAAGTTAGTCTTGTACTGTACAGTGAATATCACATCACACTGTGGCACAGTGCTCAGATACCACTTACTTCCTTCCCTTTAAATGAGTAGGGGTGAAAAAGCTGAGAACCAGCCATTATGAGCTATTAGCTTTTGGAATGAAAGGTAAGGCACCTGAATGTGAAACTTCTGTGTGCCACCAAAGAAAAGTATTAGTCAGAATTCAGGGGATGTTATACCTCCTGGAACAGTCCACCTTAATGTTTTTTTAGTTTGCAGGAGCTGGGATTCTACTTCAGCTTTCCTGCTTTGCAAATACAAGTCTGAGAGTGTGCATTGTTGGGCTAAGTTTACTCACATTACACTACACTCATGATGAGACCACTCTCACATCCTCTAAAAAGACAACCTTTAGACGTGGTTGGATGCTTGTTGGACCCTGTCTATACCTGCAGGATTCCTGCATAGTATCACCTACAGGGGTATTGAGCACCCAGCCTGGCTAGAAGATGGATGGATGGATGGATGGATGGATGGATGGATGGATGGATGGAGGAATGGATGGATGGATGGATGGATGGATGGATGGATGGATGGA
>VZTT01042008.1:0-28416 GCA_013400855.1 Buphagus erythrorhynchus | reverse complement strand
GAGAATAAAAAGCTGGTATACAATGGGATGCCACAGAGCAGAGTGGGAGGGCTTCTGTTCATTAAGTGTTGATACAGTGGATTGAAATAAAATTGAATAAAATCCAATTTAAACGCCAGGATAAAAAGCCTTGAACGATCAGGCAGGGGACAGAATGGATTTCTGTCCCTCAGAGGTCAGATCAATGCCTGACCGACAGCAGATGGTCGACAGCAGAAGCCTGCAAAAAATAAAAAATTAAATGGTTAGATCAGGTCTGCTGATTCTTTTTAATCCCATTCTTTGCTGTGCCTGTAACATAATATTTATCTCTACTACAAAAAAAAGTACCTATCACACAGATAGGTGTCTTAACAGAGCTGGTATCTGATTAGTTTTCATCATGTCTCAAACCACCTTAGCCTCTACATGCATAATCCTAAAACAGCACTATTCAATTCTACAAGAATAATTGATATTTCAGCAAGAAGACAGTAAATTCACTCACTGAGAAAAAGCAAACAAACAAATAAATGACAGCTCATCAATTTCTTTGAAGTCACGAGCAAAGCTTCACTGGAGATAGCACTGCACAGCTTATTATTGGCCTGCTGATAATGTAGGGCTCCCTGCTTTGAGATTATTTAAGGATGACTAACTCATGTTACATTTATTTCCTCTAAACTTGCTCTGGGCTATATGAAAAGCAGGAATCAATTAATTATTTGTAGGACCATTCAGACAGCGCTCCAAACAAAATTTAGGATTTCAACACAGCACTTTTGTGGGGTGCAATATCACATGAAGTTGTACCTCAAGAAATGAAAAAACACAGAAAGGTAAAAATTAATTTTCCAATGGGTCATAAAACCACTGAAGTGTTTTAAGTGTGAGAGCAATTTAGAAATGGGAGTGTTGATATCTGGAAAGTTTAAAGTGCAGATGGAATTGCATAGGTTTCATTGTTTTCAGTTTTGCCTGCTTTCTTCACCACTCATAATTAATATTTACGGAATGCAAGACCTTTCTTAAGAGCCTTTCTAATGCCTCAGGCTCAGTATTTTTTCAGCAGATGACTCACATTTTAATCCCTTGCATGTCACGGTAGGGCACAGAAAGGAGGGTGCTCATATTGTCTCTAGTTGGCTGCACAGCTGAAATGGTGCTGCTGTGACTTCATTGTCCACAAGGGACTCAGCATGTGCAGCATGTTTTAGTCATGACAGAAGGCAAAACCTGTGCGTGGTTATTTAAGGCAATCACTGAATCACTTTTGTGTTGTGCCTGCTATTGATTCACTCTTAACTGCTCTTGGCTTTCAGCAATAGTCTCACTTTTCCCTGAGATGTGTCAGGGACTGCACAGGTGGGGACAGCAGAGTCACAGAGTAGCCTCTAACATAAATTACAGACAGGTTGCAATAGAGTGGATAAAACATCCTAAATGAGATACTCCTGCCTTCTGTCCCAATGGAGAATACTTGACCTACTCTTGGATTTCTGCTTCAAAAGATGGGCTGGAATCCCCAGCATTTGGATTAGACACTGGGAGCAATCCCACACTAGTTTAAGGAATGGGTAAATGATTTATCAAGCTGCTGCCAGCTCAAATGAGATTATAATGCCGTAATACAATGATACCTTAAACACTGTGGTAATAGTGCCTTTTACCCACATAAATTAAGAAAACTCTGCAGTAAGTAAAAGAGAGAAGTTTCATCTGGAATCTGAGTGGACAGCACATTTGAAGGTACTTATTACCCAAAAGGATGCAGGTACATTGTGCTTCTTCTCTGCAGGGAAAAGGAACCAAGACATCTCCAGGGATTTTCTGAGGAGTTTGCAAAAAAGGCCTTTTTATCATTTTAGAAGAGCAATTACCAAACCACTTCAGCCATGGAGTACCAGCAGCTGTCTATCTTCATTTTTCCTGAAAATGTTAAATGTGCAAAATCCATTGGAAAGCTCCTTGCAGAGCAGCTGGGGATTATTTATTTACAACCCATGGTCTCAAATGCGCTGTTCCACATTGAAGGAATATGCATTACCCATGAATGATCTGTGAAACAGACAGTCCTAGCAGTTCACTACTGCAAATGGGATGTCTTGAGGGAAAAAATAGAGCTGGTGAGAGTGTATTTCAGATAATAAAGTGCATTCAGTACTAATTAATCTGTAAAGTGACAATATGAACAGACTGGCTGAATCCTCTTTGTCTGGTTATTTTGCTGTGTGCCAACACAGAGTTATTCAGGGATAGCAGAGCAGTTTGTTAAGTACATGACTGGGTGGTATATGACTAAAATTTCCTGGAATTACATATGCATTTGACTTTTCATGTACAAAAAATCTGACTCAAACCTGTGCTAGGTTAGCAGTGCCATTCTTTTCGTGCATTTTTCACTTGTGTTTCAAAAATCTGGCTGAAATTTCTGGTTTCAAGTCTGCAGATTTTCCTCCAAGACAACAATTTTGTTTGCCCATTGCACTGCTTCTGGAAGGGGACAGCAACTCTTCCCCACCCAAGATGAAGGGGAAGAAATAGTCTCAAAAATCAGACCTGTTGCCATGGAAACCAGAACAAGTATTTTCGAGGCCAAAATGGATGCATTTACAAATCAGAGACAAGGAAAATCCTATCCTTTTATAAAAATACATTAAGTGGAAAATGTCTTTATCATAGGAAGTCAGATATTTACTAGCTCAACAAATGCTGCAGTGTAAAGCAGCATGTGAGTAATTTTTTTTTTTCTACAATACAATATGATCTCATCAGCACCAGTGGTTCGTGCATTTGAGAGAAAGGCAGTAGTAGCCATAGAAACAGCCTGCTCTTCCTGAGTGGCAGAAGGTATCGTGTGACACCCACTTTTGGTGGTGGCCTCACACTCTGCCAGATTTGTGGCTGTTTTTGAGTCTGAGGGCTTTTTTTTTTTCATGCACCTCAAGCCACTGGAACCAGTTTTATTCTGTGCAGCTCCACAGCTTGGCATCGCCTCTGAGAGGAGGTACCTAAGGGAGGGAGATTCTTTCTGCAGCATGGGAATAAAAGGTGGCTCCATGGGTCCTTGTAGAAACAATGCTGCTATTTTCCCTCCCAGTGTTGTTAGAAAGCATGTTGCTACAGCACTGGGATAAAATCAGGGCCATTACATCATGTACTCTTTCAGTGTTTGTGTGGAGAGATGTGCAAGTGAACAACAAACCTGCCTGAGGCCATAGAGCAAGACAAGGGCAGACCTTGGGAAAAAAAAAAAAAAGGGTTTTTTCATTTTTCAATCCCAACCATTCACACAAAGCATTTCACCACTTCACCTTCTTTTCCCCACCATCATGAATCTCCCCTTCCCCATACCAGCTGCCAACACAGAGCCCTACCTACAGGCTGAGCTTGGCTTGGACTCTGATCTCCTGTGACATATTTTCTGTTTAGTGCTGGAAATCGCTGCTTTGAACCGCAACTTGAGCCCTGTCTGGGGACACACGCTCTGAGTCACCTCCAGCAGCAGATGATTTACAGGCAGCCTTTCAAAGCTGTCCCAGCTCACTGCTATTATCTCGATGTCACTGGTACCTTACTCAGTATAAAAGCACAGGTTATCCTCTGGCTTGTTTGCAATACCTAATTAGGCCCAAGCTGTAAAGAGCCAGACTGACCTTTAACAGCTCTTTGTTCTGGGGACAAGAGCTGGATTTGCAGTTTAACACTGCTTGTTGATAATGATGGTTTCGCTCTCCTGTGATAAAGTACAACTTGAAAACAGAAAACACAGAGAGAGCTGCTGTGTTCTGCTCTGGAGAGCATCTGTGGGGGACACATCTGCCACACGTATTTTATGTAGGTACTGGAGTACCCATGTGTGGAATAAACACTGAGATGGAAGCAATTTAATGCCCTAACTTCCTCCCACAGCTCATGGCTCCAGCAGGCAGCACAGCTGGATCACACAGGAAGCTGCTGGATCACAAAGGAAGCTGCTCCAGAACCAGGCTTTTATAGTCCAAAGTTTTGAAAAAAACCAACCTGGAACGGATTGGAGTAATTTGGCAATGCTGAGATGTACAAGGACATGATTGCATACTATATATAGTATATATATATAATACAGCCCTGGGAAAGGCATGAGGCAGGAACAGCTTCCTCTCTCCCACTTTAATCCAGTGTCTCACCTTTTCCTGGATATTCTTGGAGCAGAGATCCCAGCACTGAGCAGTCAGCAACAACTGGGTGCTCCCACAACCTGCACTGGTTTTGCTTTGGGCAATAACCATCCCATCGTGGGCACTGGGTTACTCAGTGAAAGGTAAACCAAAGGCTTGGGACTCTGAGAAATGCACTCTACACCTGGACAGAAACATGGGAAGCAGTCAAAAAGATGAGTGGAAAATAAACTGTACTGCACAAACAGAGAATGAATAGATCAAATCCAGCCCAGGTGGAAGGGAAGCTGTGTGGGAAAAGGAGCTGCACATAACAAAGCAGTGCATTGCCACTTGCACAAACCCCTGTGAAACTGCAAGAAATTTATTTGTTTACTCAATGGCTCTTGACATCACAAGCCACGATCGTGTTTCCATTACTTATTTTCAAAACTTAAGGGTTTTCCATACAACAGAGGACAAAACACTGGTTTCTTGTTACATGGTGGGTGTCAATACTGCACACTGCCAAGAAACACAGCTGCCCTGCTGAAAAAGTCTTCCCTCACAAATCTAAGACGTTTCAAGGGGTTTTCTCCCACTGTTTGGAGAAAGAGTCTGCATGCATTAACGAGGTGAACAAGGGTGAAAATGAGTTCAGGAATGCTACCAGAACTTTCCCACCTTGTACTCAAATGTGTTTTTGTTTGCCAGACTGCAGTGCTCTAGAATTGTCTGATGTTTTTCACTGTGTTTCCACCTCATTGTTTCTGATGGCGGTAGCACTTCCAGGGTTTGGGGTGGGCAGACCAAACAGTCTGACCCCAAGGACATTATTGGGATAAGAGCCTGTGAGGTGATCCATGCTCACAAACAGAACAAAGAGTCTGCGCCACAGTGTTACTGTGAGCAGTGCTGCCCACATTACAATTGAAATAGGTGGAATTAAGCTGTGTTCTGAGGAAATGAGACCTTCTGTTTCCATCTGTAGCAAACGGATCCTCTGCTTTCCGTCCTGCAGTACTATATATGGAAACAGCTAAAGTTATATATTTTCTATGGAAGACTTCCTCATTGGAAAAAATACCCTCAACAAATTCTAAAATTCCTTCATAGAAAGCAGCTTGTAAATTAAAACAAAAAAAACAAAACCAAAACCAAAACCAAAAACAAACAAAAAAATTAAACCAACCAAATTAAAAAAAAAAAAGAAGTAAATCCAAAGACTGTTGATATTCAGTGAGAGACAGAATTCTACCATTTGACTCCTTTACTCAGTTACAGGCTTGATGTACTCCTCTACAGCTTTCACTAAACACANCCCTAACTTCCTCCCACAGCTCATGGCTCCAGCAGGCAGCACAGCTGGATCACACAGGAAGCTGCTGGATCACAAAGGAAGCTGCTCCAGAACCAGGCTTTTATAGTCCAAAGTTTTGAAAAAAACCAACCTGGAACGGATTGGAGTAATTTGGCAATGCTGAGATGTACAAGGACATGATTGCATANTCAGTGAGAGACAGAATTCTACCATTTGACTCCTTTACTCAGTTACAGGCTTGCTGTACTCCTCTACAGCTTTCACTAAACACAGATTACAAACCTTTGCAATCAAAACAAAAGAGCTGGGCAATGCAGTAAGTAATCTGGAATTTAATTCAAACTAGGTCTGGGCTAAGCAGAAAATAAACAAAAGGGGCTGTGTAGGGTTTCTCAGCATCAGAGGTTGCATATTTTGGAGGAAAAGGTTCTCTTGTTAGGATTGTTTGCCTTGTTAAACTGGCTGTCGTTTATACGAACATTATCCCACCTGTAAATCCATTTTCTAAAACACTGCATGTTCTAATCTACCCATAATCACAGAATCAGAGAATGGTTTGGAGGTGACCTTAAACATCATCTAGTTCCAACCCCAACAATCAGATTCATCTGTTCACTGCACCCTTTCTCCTTTTATAGAAGAGTTGGTTACCAGCAGGCAGGGGGGTTTGTAAAGGGAAGTACAAAGACTCGCAAAACCCAGAACTTCCTCTGTGACTACCTAAGGACTCTGTTCGGGTGAGATTCGGACTTTCTTTCACCCTTATATGGCAATCCCACAAAAACCCAAAGGCAAATCAGGTGAGAAGCTGTGAAGGTACAGCCCCTACAGCAGCCAGTTACAGGCAGAGCTGAACAACATACAAAAAGACACCAGGGGTAGGTTTGGACTATACCTTTTAAAGTCAAAGGAATTTTGTGCTGAGGACACCCTACAGATGATCAGTGGGCTGAGCCTACAACTAGTTTCATCAAATAACATTATTGCAGGATTTCACTGTGACTGCAGATGGGTTGTGAAACTTCATGTCTCCATCAAACAGGAAATACAGAGCCTAATTGCATAAAAAGAGGTGAAATTACTTTTGTGTTCACTAGACTCTAAAACATTTATCCATGTTTTATAATTCTTTTATCAATTAAAGTCTTTTATAATTTAACTCTTTAAACTCAAATGCGACCTCTTTTGCAAAGGCCAGAGTTCTGCAATATAATGAAATGCTGAGTAAAAAGGGGAAGTGAAAAGCACCAGACGTGTTTCCTCCATGTGACTTACAGCAGTGCTTATCTACACTCCAGGCTGCAAGAGGCTTGAACCTAATGGCTTCTTTTGACCTTTAATCCCAATCTCCCTTTCCCAGAAGGTGAATATACCCCCAAAATACCCTGCTGAAAAGAGCCTCCAGTGTGATATCACAATTTTTGGAGTTCTGATGCCCGTGGCTGAGAGGGCTGGAGTTCTGCTCATTGCGTGTGTGAATGCAGCTAGTTATAAGCTCTTTGGAACAGAAATCCTGTCTCTGTCTGTACAGTCTTTGGCACAGCAGGGTCCCTTTCTCAGCTGGCCTCCAGTGAAACTCAGTTCCAGGTATGAATCATATCAAAGGTGAATCAGAACGATTCTGAGTCACTGATACCAGAGAGTAACAACTTGTATACAAGACTAATGAGCTGCAAAGTTTCTCTGTTCCAACTCAAGAGAGGAGAAAAAATAATTCTAAAGAAACTAAAAGATAACCGAGGTGAAACAGATGTGCTTGATATAAACGCACAGCTGCTTAGCTCATCATTTACATTCTAGTTTGTTATCTCGAAATAATTTATTTTAACTGAAGGAGATTTACCTGAACTGAGAGACTTGAACCGAAATGAAGATTACCTGGAACTAAGGTCATCTAAATTTTCTGTGGTCTTGGCAGACTAATAAAACCAAATCTACTCCATTTTAAAGTCAATAAGTATATAGTCTTTTAAACAAACAGTTCGGGGTTTTGTGGTTTTGTTTTTTGCACTCTGCAATCAAACACACGTCTAACACCAGTTCACAAAATTAGCCACAATTGTTTAGAGAACCTTCTTGTGGTTTTTTCCCCCTCTTTTTTTATATACTAGCACATTCCTGATTGTCCTTAAAAGGCATCTTAGTGTATTCTCTCTTTCTTACTGGTAGAAACAAAGCACTCGAGACACTTAACCAGCTCTGCTGAGTAGCTGAAAATACACATGAGGAAGTGACGACTCATTTCAGGAGAGCTGCGAATTGCCACCCGCATGCACCACGTTTCCAGCTTGACTTTTTACACTCTCGGTGCAAAAAAAAAGGCGTTGAAAGGGTGTTTAGCCTCTGACCTGGAAATTCCCCCGCAGCAGGAGCATAATCTGTGCGATTTAGTGTGAGTATCTTGTGGCTTTAAGAGCTGGCTGCCCTGCAGTTTACAGCCTAATGTCACAGGCAAGTGACAAAACGCCATCCAGGAGCAGCAGGAAGCTCGGGTTAGATTGACGGGCAGGGCAAACAAACCCCCAGTTCACAGTCAGCTCTGTGACAAACGGGCAAGGCTTGAACAAAAGAGGATACATTTGAGCTAAGCCAGGCCAGGTACCTTTCAGTAGCTTTTGACTGATTCTGAGCCCAGTAGCTGGAGAAAAAGGGCCATGAAATCATCATTTGTTTGTGAAGATGGTGCTGGTCAATCAGAATTAGCTGGCTGGCTGCCAGAGCAAGGTCAGTAAGACGAATCTCTAGTCTTGGATTTCCGACTGAAAAGAGGTCCTACAGAAAGAGAAAAAATATGAAACACAACCCGTAAAACAAAAAAAATGTAAAAATCCAATTGCATGTGAAGCAATACATCCACAGAAACGCTGACCTTTAAAAATAAATTAAAGAAGAAGAAGTTAACTTGAACGAAAAAAATTAGTTTTTCTCATTCTGCATGTTTCACTGTTCTTCTTGGGCATCAACTGGAATTTCATTAACACTGATGGAAAGCAAACACACTTCGGACTTTTTCCAGGACCTGCTCATGTAGCCCAGGGAGGGACTTCCACCGAGAACCGAGTTTTGTCCTCACGGTCATTATGCAGGATTA
This sequence comes from Buphagus erythrorhynchus, assembly GCA_013400855.1. Lineage (NCBI taxonomy): Eukaryota > Metazoa > Chordata > Aves > Passeriformes > Sturnidae > Buphagus > Buphagus erythrorhynchus. Next base: position 19,886 of record VZTT01042008.1, on the reverse strand, counting down.
ATAGGAAAGGGATGAAATAATTTATTACACAAAGTTTTACTTCCAACACACAGTGTGTAAACGGGGGAATCCAAACCCACTTGGAGGGATGTTGAAGCCCGCAGTGTGGGCTCCACTGAGAACTTCCTAAACATGCGATGCCATCGTGTGGACAAAGACATCTCCAGCAGTTTCCAGAGGAATGTCATTGAATCCTAAAATGTTCTGAGCTATTTTGAGTTAAAATGGTCATCTCGACCCTGCTATGGGCAGGGACACCTTCCACTAGCCCAGAGTGTGTTCACATCGTACGAACATGCCATTAATTCCTTCATTTTTAGTTGCTATGTTTGACCCCGATGACAGGAGCTGGGTAACTCCTGTTCCTCTAGTGGTGATCAGAGAGAATCTGAAACAGCATCCACCCTGGAATTCTGGCCAATCTGTTTCTAAGTCTGAGCTGGCAACAAGGACACTATTCCACAGGTTTTTATGAAATTTTGCATCTGTGAAGGTTAAAAAAACATCCCACAATTAAAAAGTGTGGTTTAACTTTATCAAGGTTTTTACTCATACTTGCAAAAGAGCAAAACAATGGGAGCTCTGCCATGGTTAGTACAGACAGAATCACAGATTGGGTTGGAAAGGACCTTAAAGCTCATCTCATTCCAACCCCTGCCATGGGCAGGAACACCTTCCACAATCCCAGGGTGCTCCAAGCTCCATCCAACCTGGTCTTGAAAACTTCCAGGGATGGGACATTAATAACATCTCTGGGCAACTATTTTTTCCCCCCTAAATTCTCCTCTTTTGTACATTTCTGCTTTCTGTTGAAAACACACCGATCAGACTATAATTAAAAGTGAAATGCCAAAGCTGCTAACCTGTTCCATGGTACCTCATTGCAGGAACACTCACAACACCAGATTTGTGGGAATTTGCCCATCTCCCCCCATCTGGAAGGAGAAGGAGGCTTCACACTGAGCTCAGGCTGCAGGAAAATCAACCAGAGTCGGACAAAGCATGGACAAAAATGGTGTCACTGCTATGAATGTGAAGGCCTTGGTGTGCTGCAGAAACCAAACTCTGTGGCTGAAAGAACAAGGAGAATAATGCAAATGGGATGAAAAGTTGACAACCTGGCGGGGGGGAAGGAGGGGGGGAGTTGTGGGAGCAGTTTTGCAGCCAGTGAGGTTATAATTTTTCTCCCAAGTATTCACATGTCGGACTGAAGGCATGGCCAGTCCCGGTGACCTTGCATTTATCCCTTAGCCCACGTACAGCCTTTTTACCCCAGCCTCAGACCAGCCTGACTTTGCCAGTCAGGAGGCAGAAACCGAACCTATTCATTGAGAAATTGTTGTGCTTTCCCTTTGCCCCCCCCATTGCCATTGAATTCACCAGCCCGAGTGTTTACCCTGAAAGTGACCTGTGTGTGTATTTATTACACACAGGCACACCCAGCTTTTCCCTTCCCAAAATTGTTTCCAGCCCAAATCAGGGCCAGCAACATCTTCTCCCACAGACCTTTCTGGGACTTCCCAGGGTACTTTTTGGGATGTTTTTTAAAACACTTCAGCACAGGGCACCTCAGCCCTGACAGGAGCTGCAGGGGGTGGTCACTGTGTCCCAGCTATAGCTTTGAATTTTTACTCTTTTTTAAACACGTTTTAGGGCCAGGGAGGCTGAGGGGAAAGGGATGCCTCAGGAAGAGAGGTCTCCTCAGGAAGGAGGTTTTCCTGGAAAAAAGCAGGGTCTCCTCAGGGAAAAGGGTTCCTGGAAAAGCAGGGTCTCATCAGGGAGGACGGTTCCCTAAAGGAGAGTCTCTCTAGGGAAAAGGGTCCCCTCAGGGTGGATGGTCCCCTCAAAACGGAGACTTTCCTCAGGGCGGAGAGTTCCCTCAAAAAGGAGGGAAAGGTCGGCTCATAAAGGAGGCTTTCCTCAGGGAGAAGCGTTCCCTTAGAGAGAAGGGTCCGCTCAAGGCTGAGGAACCCCTCACGGAGACGCTCTCGCTGCTCTCCGGAGCTCTCAGGCCGCCCCCTCACCGCCTGTCTCCTCCGGATCGCGGCGACAACACCGCTGCTCCTGCCCTTCCGGCTTCCCTCCACCCCTTCCCTGCCTTCCTCTACCCCTTCCCTGCCTTCCTCCACTTCCTCCATCCCTTCCCTGCCTTCCTCCACTTCCTCCATCCCTCCCCTGCCTGCCTCGCTCCGCCCGTTCCTCCCCGTGGCCGAGGGCCGGCCCCGCGCTCCGCCCCGGCCGGGCGGGCGGAGGTGCCGGATGGCGCCGGCCGGGCCTGGCCCGGTGTCGAGCACCATCGGGGACATCATCGGGGACATCGGGGCCGTCCCGGTGTCACAGCCCGGGGACCATCGGGGCTGGGCCGGTGTCACAGCCCGGGGACCATCGGGGCCGGGTCGGTTTCACAGCGCGGGGACCATCAGGGGCTATTGGGGCCGGGTCGGTGTCAAAGCCCGGGGACCATCAGGGCCGGGTCGGTGTCGCATCCCGGGGACCATCAGGGGCTGTAGGAGGCTGTCGGGGCCGGGGTCACAGCCCGTGGGCCACCAGGGGCTATCGGGGGCTATCGGGGCCGGTGTCATAGCCCGAGGGCCACCAGGGGCTATCGGGGGCTATCGGGGCCGGGCCGGTGTCATAGCCCNAAAAAGGAGGGAAAGGTCGGCTCATAAAGGAGGCTTTCCTCAGGGAGAAGCGTTCCCTTAGAGAGAAGGGTCCGCTCAAGGCTGAGGAACCCCTCACGGAGACGCTCTCGCTGCTCTCCGGAGCTCTCAGGCCGCCCCCTCACCGCCTGTCTCCTCCGGATCGCGGCGACAACACCGCTGCTCCTGCCCTTCCGGCTTCCCTCCACCCCTTCCCTGCCTTCCTCTACCCCTTCCCTGCCTTCCTCCACTTCCTCCATCCCTTCCCTGCCTTCCTCCACTTCCTCCATCCCTTCCCTGCCTGCCTCGCTCCGCCCGTTCCTCCCCGTGGCCGAGGGCCGGCCCCGCGCTCCGCCCCGGCCGGGCGGGCGGAGGTGCCGGATGGCGCCGGCCGGGCCTGGCCCGGTGTCGAGCACCATCGGGGACATCATCGGGGACATCGGGGCCGTCNCAGCCCGAGGGCCACCAGGGGCTATCGGGGGCTATCGGGGCCGGGCCGGTGTCATAGCCCGAGGGCCACCAGGGGCTATCGGGGGCCATCGGGGCCCATCGGGGCCGGGCCCTGCCGGTACGCGAGGGGCGGGCGGGGGCTCGGCCCGGTCTCAGCCTCAGTCGCGCCTGGCAGCAGGATGGGGCTGGAGCTGCTGCCGGCGGCTGCGGGGAATGGGCCGGGCTGAGCTGGGCTGGGCACACCGGGAATAAACTCGGCACGGACCCCCATTCTCCAGCGGTTCGCTGCTTAAATTAACAACGTCTCCACGGTCTGTCTTGTAGATTACAGTGGTTTCCATTCACCCCTCGGTGTTTACCCCACGATCGGCGTCTTCCTCAGGCAAATAAGGCTTTAGGCCTGAAGGTGAAGCAGCCACAACCCGGCCTCTTGTTTACGGTAAACAAAGTTACGGACAGAAATGCGGCATTGGGCTTAACATTGTGTCCTTCGGAGACGGCTGAAGGGCTGCGTGAAGGGCTTGTCTACAAAAGAGAGGCGTCAGGAAGGACATGGAATTTGCAGAAAAACTACCAAAATGATCTTTTAATTCCATATCTGATCTTTTCCGTGTTGTTACCCCAGACTTGTGTCTTCCCCAGATAGATGGGAAGGCTGTTGGCAGTGCTGGCTGTCACTGTGGTCATGGTGGAATTTGGGGTTTCAGGCACTGGTAGGTCTGTGCTGTGATGCTGCAGGGAGAAAGGCAGAGCACATGGCCCAGACAACACTAAAAATTGAGTCTGTGTAGTGCAGGTGACTCCTGGGACATTGAGAGAAACAATTGTACCAGTAGAAGTGTAAAACAAAGAAACGCCAAACCAACTCCCCACCACCAACTTTAATTCTGTGGGTACCAACTCCCAATGATTGATTTATTGGTTTCTTATGAATCTGTGTTTTTAATGGGTCTTGAGTTGTGTTCCTAAATGTTTTTGGTCCTTCGTTTCAAATTATTTTTATAGTGTGTTGATAAAAAAATGCACTCTCATGTGATTTTCAGACTTTGCAGTGATGGTATTTTAGTGCCGCCTCATATTGGCAAACTTAGGTTCACTGCATTAATGCATTAATGCAGAAAGATGCAGCATAATCTGTCATAACTAATCCATTATCAGATCTTTCCCTTCATGTTAGGGATGTATTCCAGCTGTCAAACTCATGGTCACTTTGTGTAAACTAATTTAACCATTGGATCATATTGGTTTTTCCATTTGACAGAGACTTGACCGAGGCTTGCATTGGTGGCCAGGGTGGTTTTAGCCACGAGCTGTCAGACTGTCAGCTTTTAAAGCACAGTTCCTGTTCACAGATGTTTTCCACATTCATTAAGCCTTGGTGAATACAGAGACTAAACAGTAGTTCTAATAACTTCTTGTAAGGCTGCTAATTTGCTCTTCTTGTAAAGCTTGCACCAGTTGTTAGTCTGTTTGATGTATCTTTCATGCCCCTTGTGATACCTTTCTGTGTTTAATGTTTCTTTTGATTTTTTTTTCTTTGCTTCAGGTTGAAAAGATGGGCAATGCTGAAAGCAATGCCTATCAGAATCACCTTTCCAGATTTCTTCCTGAGGAGCAGTCTGACATTGATGGACTATTTGAGACCTTATCAGGATCAAGTGGCTCAGCTGGAGCAAAAAATGTCAAAGCTGCAAAGAAAACTGTGACTCTGGCAGCACTACAGGCAAGACAATATGTTATTCATGATATATCTGGGGTGTAGTGCATTGAACAGAATTCCAGAAATAAGCTATAAAGATGTGGTATTTTTAATTGCTCATCTCAATTTAATTTTTCATATTTTGGGTCAGGACGGATATTTAACTTTTTCTTGCAGTTTAACCAGAGTACTGACTTCCAGGTTTGCATTAATCTCTTCAGTTGCACTTTTGGGTCCATTTGCAGCTTTCCTGATTCTGAAGTAAGTTGGGGTGTATGGAAATATTTTCACAGAGACCTGAAAATTGGGAAGAATATTTTTACCCCTGGAGTCTGTAGTGTGGGATCATTTACAGATTGTCTTGAGAAGCTGTCACAAAGTCAGTTTTTATTTGATTATGCCTGTCTCCCTCAACATACCACTGTCTCTAATCACTTGTACTAAAAGGAGAGAACTCAATTTGACTTGATTAAGCTGTGGCTCCCTCTTTTAGCTAATTAACATGCATTATGCTTCTGATTAACTTTGCATTCATTTTCTAATCAAGAAAAGAGAAAAATGAGTCATTGGGATGCTTAATATCTTCAGCTAGTCAGGAGCTAAGTGGCCAAATGAATGTAGTGGTAAAGTGGAGTTTTATATATATTACACAGATAATGGAATCAAATTAAAACTCATTGAAAGCAGCAGGTTATTTTAAGGTGTTCAGCAATGCCTGTGCATACAGACCAGCTTCAGCCTTCCTGCAGCCTGGCTGTTTGTGAGCTCTCACCAATTTTTGGAACACCCAGGTTTGGAAATGATGTTCCTACTGCCTGGTTTTTCAGCACTAATTCATCCAACGTCCTTGGGTGTCTATTAATTGTTTGGGACCAGGCAGAAGTTCTCTTTCTAGCTTTGCCCTAGATCAGTGTGATCTTTGATGAACATTTACCTTTCCCTTCCTGCCTTTTTGTTGGCCAGCTTAAATGAAAATCTTTTGGAAGACTTCCTGTGGGTGCCGGGAGAATGGCAATGGCATTTCTGCCTTGTAGGTGACAATGCTCATGGCTGGACTGAGATGTGACAGATTGGATCCAACAACAATCAGGCACCACTGCTGAGGCCCCAAACATCACCTCCTGTGCTCTGCTTAGGTTGCACATCTGGGCCAGGACAGGCTGCACTGCATAGCTTGGGAAGCAGGTAGAGCAGGAACCTCTTGATAATTTCATGAAACCTTTTTACAACAAGGGTCCTGAGCTGTCAGAGGTGTGAGTCAGATGGTTATTAAGGATTCCTTTTTTACACACATCCTTTTTTTGTACCCCAGGTCCACTCTTTGGAATAGCTAGAAGCAAAATGAAACAGCACAGTGAAGTGGTGGGATTAGGCAGGGAGTAGGTAGGTAATTCAGCAGAGTGAAGGCAAAAACCCTTGAGTATAATGTTTTAGTTGTGTTCCCTGCTGCCTCTCCCACTTCAGGCTCATGCAGGATTTTTAGAAAGCCTCTCAAAGCCAGCTGTACCCCCTGTGAGCATCCCTCCCTTGCTGTGGAGCACTCTGATGTGAAAGGCTGGGGCTGCTATTTCTGCTGCTGCTGGGATCAATGGGAGCTGTAGCACTGACGTCAGTGCAAGCAGCACAGAGCTCAGGATATTGGATCTCTCATGCCCAGCAACAGCATTAGCAACATTAACAGCAAATAGGAGCAGCCCAGGTGGCTTCCCAAGAGTGCTATTGAGCCAGCAATCAGGAATAGCAGCTCCCCTGAGTGGAGCTGGAGTTGGGCTTTTAGGCAGGTGGGGCTCCACTGATTTCAGCACAGTCCCCACTGAGCTGCACCCCCTGTGGAAGAGTCAAGGCAGGTCTTCAGCACATGTCTGCACAGTGAGGACACTGGGTAATCACATCCTCCTGTATGCATGTGTTTGAGATGATTTATTTTTAAACTCTGTAATTATCTTGAACACTCTGAAAGTTGAATCCAGAGTCAGATCTTTCCCACAGAGCTGTGATGAATGATGATGTATTCCAGCTAGATTTCAATTCAAAGGGCCAAGCATGCAATTCAGATGTATAATTCTGATTCTGACTCTCTTAACACCAGGGATGCTTTTTAAAAATCAAGTGATCTGTGCTTCAATTAGTTGCTTTGCAGGGGGAAATTTTCCAGGAATGTTTCTACACATGTATATGGGGTTAAACACTGCCTTGAGGACAAAACTGAGATATGGAAAACACTCCACTTTGTTTTTAAGTGAGCCACACTATTGAAAGCAGAATTTTAACACAACTTTGAATGTTTTACTGGCTGAGCTGTAAACCTTTGCACCATAATTATCACCTAGAAACCCTTTGCTAATATCCTATTAAGACTTTACAGTGCTGATTTTTCTGAAGTCCGTGGTGCTTCTAGAAAAACAGTATCAACCTAAATCACTAAAAAAATCACTATAAAAATAGAGATTTTTAGTTTTTCTCTTGGCAAAGCAGTTCTTTGACAAAACTTTATTGCTGATGTTACAGACTGTATGTCAGCACAGATTAACTGGAGTACATCAATTACTTTTCATTTGTAAAATGTGCTCTTTGCTGTTTCTCTCACTGCAGGCACACACCCGGGATCCCCTGCCAGAGCCCATGACCGCTCGGTTGTACAATGGAATGAAAAGCATTGACCTGCCTGGCAAATCATCAGGGCTGAGTGAACAGATTGCTAAAGAGCAGTTTGTAATTTTTATGTCAAACCTCTTAAAAGGGAATGCAGATGAGAAGATTAGCATAATAATGAGAATGATCGCCAAGACAGGAGGGCCCCTGAAAGGCAAACAAATTCTAGAGGTAAACGAGCAGTTAAATGTGTGTTGGGAGGACAGTAAGAGAGCAGAGCTATAGTTAAGAGTCAGCAAGGGCTGTGGTGTGGCTGGTGCTTCTAGGAACTGAGTAAAATGCTTTCTAGAGCTTTAGTTGCAGGATCAACTATGTAGCTTTTGAGATATCAAAACCCTCCCCTCCCTCTTTTATTCCCTGTGTTATGGAGGTGCTTTGTGAGGTAAGATGTACGAAATGTCTTGAAAAAGGATCCTTTTCAAGGCCTATGACACTGAAATAGCATTTCTGTAGTTCCTGATTTGTCATGGCAAGAGATGTTTCTGCCTTTGGGATTACAGCATCACTACTGCTTGACTTTATCTTCAGATAGTCCTTTGAAGTTCTTGGAAATTCCACTTAAGAAATACCAAAATGGTGATGTTTTAATCTTTTCAGTTCACAGAGGATCTGATCACAGCTGTAGTCCATGTGCTGAGGTACAGGAAGGAGCTGAAAGGTTGGACTTTGGAGAATACGAGGGATTCTTCAAGTGGAGTCAAAGCTTTGGCTTCTGAGCTGCTCTCAGAATTGAAGCTTCCAGGTAAGCAGCCCTGATTCTGCATATCCCAGAGCTTGTGCAGTCACTGGTCTCATGAGAATTTCTCTCTTTAGGTCACATCTTTGAATTTAAAGGGTGAGACCAAAATTTCAAACCTGGTGCTTAGAAAATGGTATAGGAATTTTATTTATTTAACCTTATCATCTTTCTCCCCTAAATTCAGGTGAGATTGGATCTGAAGGCCCAGTTTGTTGTGGAACCTGTCTATTTTACAAGTACCTGACTTGCAAATGATAGGAATGGGCATCTAAATAATATTTATTTAAATAAAATTTATCATGTATTTTTGACTATGTCCTTTTATAAAGCATAGGTATGTGGCATTTTGCACTGTTGTAATAACAGATTTTGCTGTCTCGTAAACATGAGCTGTAGCTTGGAGTCTGTTTCTAAATCATGACAGCCCAGCTAAAGAATGTCACAGGTAAAGATTTCTCAGTTCTATGGTTGCATTTACTTAATGCAGTTGACACTTTACTATTGCTGGCTCCTTTCACATGTGGTTTTCAAGTTCATTACAACAATGGAATATTTTGTTTACACTTAAAAAATCGCCTGGTTATTTTCCAGATGGGGAGGCTTACTCCTGTTCCTGTGTGTCTTATTCTTCAGATGGGACAAAACCCGTGGGTTCTCAGCTGCTGGAGACAAATTTTGCCCAAAGTGTCATTGAGGATTGGGTGTACCGAGTTCCCCAGATCTCAGTTTTCCTCAGTGTTGTCATCAGGCAAGGCCTCCATGTCCTGCATTCCCTCCCAGACCAAACCAACGACATCCTCAACCTGGTTCCTCACTGCAAAGGCATCAAAGGACGAGGAGTTGTCAGTCTCTTTGACATCCCAGCCATCATCTACATCAACTCCCACCTGCCTGCAGAGATGCAGCACAAGTGGCAGCTTTTATTTTCCTCCAGGCTCCACGGGGAAAGCTTCTCACAGTTGTGTGCCCATGTAGTGAACAAAGGTCCTTGCATAGTGATCATAAGGGACTTGGATGGTTTCCTCTTTGGTGGGTTTGCATCTCACTCCTGGGAGGTGAAGCCACAGTTTCAAGGTAAAACTCACTTTTCTTTCTTTAGTATCTCTGGTAAATTCCCTGTTTTGTACAGGCACAAGTACACAAATACAGGGGATACACACAGTATCCTCTTAATGGATACTGACCCTTTAATGGATACTGACACAAAGTGTTTCTTACACTTCCAAGTGACTTTCTCTGTGGCAAAAATAACACTAATTTTCAAAGCATATAAAACAGATGCAAAGTTATTCTTAGTATGGCAGTCAGACGTGTTGCTGATTATTATTTATAGTTTGTTATTTGATAAGGCTTTTAAAATTGCAGGACTTATTGACCACAGAACAAGTTTTCAGGGAAATCTATCAAACCCTGTAGCTGCTTAGGTTGAAGATTAAATGAAAATTAATGAAGTAGAGCACAGATTATGAATTGGTGTCTAAATAATTTGTCCACAGGATGGCAGTCCTCCACCAGGAACACCTGAGCCTCCTCTTGCCATTTGTGTACTGTCTTTGTTCCCCTTCTAAAATCCAGCAGCCAGAGGATTCTTTGGACAAGCTAAACTTCTTGTTCCTGTAAACTTCGGGGGAGAAAAGAGGGTGTTTGAAGAACTCTTTGGAAAGAATGTTTGTGATGGATTTGTGGAGAAAAAACCCATGGGCTATGGGTATATGGTGTTGCTGGGAATCCTCACTCTGGCTACATTAGAAACTCAGTTCATGTCCTAAATGAGTATTTGAAAATTACCACTTCAGACAGTTAGTATAATATTATTTTACACTGACTACACCTCCCTTTCCTTGCTTTTTTTCCTGGTAGAGAAACATATAAAGCATACAGGGCAAGCACACCACAGGTGCCTCTGAATCCCAAACTGGGCATGGTGAAAATTGCTCTGAATCATTGACTCTGAACTGATTTATGTATCAATGTAGTCAGAACTAGGGATGTCTGCATTCACACCAGTCTGTCCAGATCTGCCAGCTGGCCAGTTTTAGGTGATATAATACAGTCTGGGGTAGGTGACATAGTGACATAATGTCCTAGTGGTGCCTCTGACTCTGCCCTTGATCACAGCCTGTAATTGCATTGATTTTTGTGACTGCACAGAGAATAAAACTTTTCACTGAGAATAAAAAATAGATCGAAATCTTGATGGGAGGTCTACCAGCTTTCTGAGATGGCAGCTGCTGTCTGAATTATTCAGCTTAAATTATTTCTTCTAATTTATTTGTAGGCAAGTTATTGCTTGACCTGTTGTCTGACCTGAGGTGCTTCTCTGTTTGCAGGTGACAACAGATGCTTTCTGTTTTCTGTTTTCCCCACCCTGGCTGTATACACATACACAGGGTACAATGACCACTACATGTATTTAAACCATGGCCAACAGACTATGCCAAATGGACTTGTAAGTATTCAGAAATGATGATTTGGAAATTGGATTTGTGGCTGGTGCTTGGAAATGTTCTGTGTTTAGTTTCTTTCTGAGATTAGATTTATTTCATTTGTTATTCTCAGAGGAAATTTGCTGCCTGAAGCAGGGCAAAAAAGTGATCTGTGTAACTGGGGATTCTTCCACTGGCTGCTCTCCCTGCCACACCAACTGCTTTTGAAATTATGGGGGAGAAAGCCCAGCAGAATGAGAGTGCAGACATTGCAAGTAGCTGCTGCTGCTGTGTGATGACAGACACAGGAGCTCCTCCTACTCAAGTTCACAAATGAGCTCTCCAGATGCAGAGGAGTTACTACAGAGCTACAACACACCACCTGTCTTGGAAATACTTTACAGATTTGGAGCATTATGTGCCCATGACTTTGGGAATTGCAGCAGGCTGGAATTAACTTGCTCTAGAGAAAGTGAACAATATCAGATTACATTACTGGTTTCTGTAGATACTTTACTAAATGGAAAGGAGGCAGCAAACCTGAGCACTGCCACTCTCCTTGGAATGGAGCTGCTAATAGTCAATAAACAAAAGCTAGGAGCTTAATTTCTAGCAAAAGTCATGGATGCTTGTATTCTGTGAAGCACAGAGGTAGGGCAGTATCACTCAGGTAAATTTTTAGTTATATTCAGGAATAATAGATGTGGGTACAGAGGCCCAGCTCACTCAGAATCCCCTTTTTCACCTACCCACAGAAATGTGACATAAATACTGACCACAGCAACTTATTCTCAGTTTTCCTAACTTCCCCAGTCTGCTTTCCCTGTGCAGGATGTGTTTAATGTGCTGGTTTTCTCCACAGGGTATGGGTGGACAGCACGGCTACTTCGGGCTCTGGATAGACAGTGACTATGGGAAGGGCCACAGCAAAGCCAAACCTCGGTGCACCACCTACAACAGCCCCCAGCTGTCAGCCAGAGAGGATTTCACACTGGATGCCATGGAAGTGTGGGCAGTGGGAGACGCCCCTGAGAGTGCAGGGGTAGGTGAAACTGTGAATGGAACCTGTGAAATTGTGTCCTGGTTGGAACAGAAGGTGTGAATGCAAAGCTCACGGTTGCAGTTTTCTGTTTCAACGCTGTCTCTCCATTGTTGTGACTAACATTTTCTTTACCTGGCCCTGTGGTGCCATGGGTTTTGTAGCACCAAATAGCAAAACTGTAGGGGAATTATTGAGGGTGCCCACAAGAAAGAATTATCAGGAGCCATGAGGTTATAGAGTCAGAATAGCAGTACTGTGAATTTCAAAAGGCCTTTTCCATATTGAGGAATGGTCTCTGGGAGGAACCTCTTTGGAGGGGCTCAGTAAAACCCAGAGTTTCTAAAAGCACTGGAAATTCTCAAGTAAAGTCTAATCTGTAGTTCAGGAAGAGATCCAAAATCTTTCTTTATCAGTCACTTTAAATTTACTGTTGTTTTACCATAAATTTATGTGAATATGTTTATGCTAGTCTTTCTGCACTTGGTTTATTTTTGGGTGTGAGTAGGAGCCTTCTCTCCAGCCTCCTCTATCCCTGCAATTTATTCTCTTGTTAAACTGTCTGCTCTGTACAGTTTGGTGGGGTTCTAAAATTTATTTATTTTTAATTTTTACTTCTTTTCATACTGAATTTATGTGCCCTGACTTCGCTGAACACATAGCTCTAAGTAGAAGCTGAGCAAACTGTTTACAGAAAATGTTGAACTGTAACTGGATCTCTACTTTAAAAACTCCACATCAGCACTTCAGTCTGAGGTGGGGTTAACCAGGATGTCCTGGATGGCTTGTAACCTGAATAAACTTGAAATAGCTCACTGTCATCTTAGGAAAAGTTTATGGCTATTTTATGTAGCTGCAGCAGTAAAAACAATTTAATGTATTTGTGAATTTTGGAATTGCAAATACATCTTCTCCGTTGTGCCAAGCTTGCAGACCACATCACTTACAGACTTCTGAGTGTGTCCCTTCCCTGTAGCCTGACACTGACATTTTAAACTGACTGTATTTTATTTTATTTTGAAGAAAAAGGGTAAGAAGAGTATCCTGGATGTGGATCCTCAGGCTCAGGCCTTGTTAGAAATGGCTGGAAAAAGCCGTCAGAGCGAAGGGCTGCGGGAGCCCATGGAAGAGGATGAAGATGATGATGATGAGAACTAAAGGAGCCACAGCAACACGAAAAACCTTTACTTTTATTTGCTTCAAGTGGTGGACAAGATATTTTTTCCTTTTTTTCCCCCCTTGAATGTAGCTAATTGTCTGGGACAAAGCTTAAACCTTGTGTACTTGTACTTTGGTAATATTTAGGCCTAAAGCACTGTTCTGCCTGAAGGGTTTTGTTTGGGGAGGACAGAAGAATTAACTGGGGACATAATCATTAGGCATGGCTGAGCTGTAGCTGAATATGAATCTGCTTTCATTCCCCATAGATCACATCTGCACACTGAATTAAAAGCAGCAGAAGTTATTGACAGTAGGGTTTTCTGTCCTGGAGAATTGCTTTGTACATAGTTATATATTTATAAAGCCTGTTCAAGGCACTGATTAAAGCTCTTATACCTCAACTGCACATATTTATTTGCATGCAGTGAAATTAGTCAGCAAAGCTTACAAACTGTAATGATGTCTTGCACTGGTGAAGATAGAATAGTCCAATATATGCCATATGAAGGATGCTATTAATTTGCATTGCTTCAGTTAAAGCATTGGATTTCAAGCTTTCTAAGTCAGATTTTCAGCAGCTGATTCCATGTGAGCTGTAGGATGTCCAGAATAGTTAAACAACAAAAACACTTATTCCTAGTGCATCTCACTTCATCTTTTTCTGCAGAAACTTGTCTGTTGCTTTTTAAACTTACAGCAGAATCATTGGAGCCATAGTTATCCTAAAAATGAGCCATACCTCCAGCAGAATTCTCTAGAGAAGGTACATTCTTTAGTAGCCTCGTGAGACTGGAGTAAAAGATCAGCCTGTAAAAAAGGCTGAGTAAAAAGCAGCCACATTTAATTGAGAATAGGATCTGCAGATACCTTGTGAAAGAAATAAAAATCAGGGTTATGTCTCTAAAATATTTAAAGCAGATTGCTGCACACTTTATCTCCATGTAATGAATCATTACTCTATTATGGAAAAGAATCCCCACAATGTGAAATGCAATTGTTGGGGTTTGTTCTCTGTTTTGTGACTGTTCACCAGTCAGCACCAGTTTTGTCAGGTCTCTTATACTCAGGACTTTTTCTACTTGAATTAGTTCTCATCTCTCAGAAATTACTAGTTTGACTTTGCTAATTCTATGTGTAATTAACTTGTCAAAAATGACCCTAATTTCTACCAGGGGCTGTAATTCCTAACTCAGCAACAAGTGTTTGGTTATCAGTGTCTCTGATTGTCAGTCTTTCTCCTCCTGAGGAAAAGGACTCTGTCCAATCCCCTTTGTCCTGGCATGAGCTTGTCTTCTTTGCAGCTTAGAGAAAAACAATAGAATTCTGTAAATTCTGCTCATGTGGCCTTCCTTAAAATTCTTTCCCTTGGTGTTTTCCTGTATCAGATTTTTTCCCCCACCTGTTGTTTTCCATAGGGAGCCAGATTTGAATATTCTGAACAATCTGCACTTGTGCCTTAACGTAGATCTCATTTTTAGAAATTACATTAAACAACATGAATTTAGCCTTGAAAAGAGCATGAAGAAATCACTCCAACCAGGCATCCTAGGACTCACCTGTGTGTTTTGTAGAGTACCTGAACTAATGCTTGGGGCATTTATGTGCTGTTTGTTCCAGTACAGAGAGTGCTGTGAAAGGCCTGGGAGAATGTCCTTTTATGCTGTATTTGCTTAGAGAAGCCAGATAATCTCCTAAATTTGTAACATACAGAAAAAAAGAATAAGCATCAGAACAATTGCACTGATACTTTTGTATAGTTTTCTTCTCTCTATATATTAATAATATTAAATTTTACAATGTAAGGAGCAGCAAGTACATGATGCTGTCTGTAAGTGTGGTGATAGCAGCTTTTGTTTGAACATTCTCAAACTCCCACCATGAGTCTTGGAGATCTTTTTCACTTAGCAGTGACTAAGCCTATTAAACACTCCCATGTGGATGGCATACAGGATGAGACAGTTGAATTTCAGCAGTTAAATATAAAATAAAAAGCTAGACTTTATTTTCTTTACATTACAAGGCAAAAGCTTGTTTTTGAGAACTGAAACCATCTGCAAGGGTGTAAAGAAAAAAAAATTGAATTGTACAAAACTACTCTCCACCAAAAATATCAGTCACCAGGTTTTCTTTGATTTTTAATGAGTATCAGTATAGCTGTTTCTTTCTAGACTATGAATCCAAAATAAAATCCTGTTTAAACTTCATCTTGTGACTGTCAGCATAACATTGTGACCTCTGAAATTGTAGTTTTTTGACAAGTTTGTGTCTGAGATTCTTCCTCTTTACTTTGATATTAAGCTGGGGCAAGAAGAAAACTGACACTGGCACTTTAGCAAATACCTCAGTGAAACATTATTTACCAGGATGCCACTGATCTAACCAGCAGATGGTATTATTCCAAACTGTTCTTTAAATGTAAAAGATGGGCTTAGGAGAGACTCAGTTTTTCTTTTAACCTGAACCTAATGATTCAGAAATCTGGGCTTCATGCTCATGCACCTAAAAATGTCCAGAAAGCTTTTGTGGGCAGTGGGCTTAGCTGTGATCTGAACAGCTCAGTCCCTTTTGTGCAGTTTTGACCCCACTGCAAAGCTCAGCATCCCTGCTCTGTTCCAGACTCATCCTCAGGCTCTTGTGGAAGTGAGTCCTTTTCCCATGAAATCATCCACTGCTGAGCATTGGGTCTGATCAGCCTTCCCTTTTTCTCCTGTCAGTCACACAGGTACAAAAGCTGATAGCTGAGGGTTGGCACTTCAGCTCCCTGCTCTGTTTGACAGCTCCCCACAGTTTCCTTAAATCCAGGCTGAGTCAAGCCTGGTTATCTGGGAATCCACAAATACTATAGAGTGAAGGAAAAGAAATGCTTCAAGGTGGGTCTTTTCCACTCTTCTAATTAAACATTAAAGGATGTGTCTAAATCACAAGTCTCACTCAGATAGTTGTCAGCGACATTTTTAAAATGTAGATTTTATTAATAAAAATGATTTTGATTTAAATAAATAAAATTTCAGTTTATGCACAACAGGTTTTTCTGTACAGGTGTGAAACTTTTTTTGTCTGGGACTGGCACAGCCTTCTGGAATACGGATCAGTGTTATAAAAATATACCTGCTCTTGGTTTAAACCAGGAGCCACTCTGGAGGTTTCCAGCTCACGTGGAGTGGGTACAAGAGTCTCTGTGTAGGGACTGTTGGTACAGATGCACTCGAGTACCTTCAGGAAGGACGGATTGGGATTATCCAGCTTCATAGCTCTGTTCCAAGCGTGTTTGAGAGCAGTCCCAGTCAGTTGTGACATCCCTTCGTGTGCTTTGGGTGGCAGCAGCGCTTTTCACAGAGCTTGACGAGCTCGGACACGACGAACACCGAGGAAGCCAGGCCGGTGAGGAACAGCAGGTCTGGGAGAGGAGAGTGGAGCTGAGCTCAGCTGGGCAGGAATCCCAGCCCAGGGCCTTGCTGCAGCTGGGAATTGGGCTGCTGAACCCCTGGCTAGGTGGCCTCGCTGTGCCCTTGCCAGCTGAGAACTGGGGACCCCACTGCAGCAGCCAAGGGCCACCCACAGCTGGGACAGTCCCCTTGGAGGGTGGAAACAGGAATCATTTGGGATCCCTTCCCTCTGCTTATGACAGCAGCCTGATGTGGATGTAACACGGTGTGGTAGGGTGCAATTTGCTGATTTAAATTAAAATCTGTGTTGCATTTCAGCTGGGAAACAAATTTAACCCAGGTCTTTCCACAGGGAGTGTCTGTATAATCTGAGAAATAACATCATACAGAGCTGGAAAACCTTGGCATGTCTCCATTTACTTGCATTTATGTGCAGTAAATCAAAATTCAGAATCTAAGCTGGGATAATATGAAATACTACTGCTATTTGGGCACAGCTCTGTAAATACACAGAGGCAGGAGCTGTGGTTGATTTCCCCTGCCAGTGACATGATGGGAGCTCACAGAGCAAACTGGGAACGGCATCTGCTTTCCAAAGTCACTTCAAGGAAATACAAAACAAACCTTTATTTATTTTGCAACTTACCTAACACTCCTAAATTCTCTGTCTGGAAGATCTTTTGTAGTGGAGGGATGTAGATAACAGCCAGCTGTCCCAAAAACGACCCAAGCACGGAATACAAGAACATGTGGTTTCGGAAGAAGCCGATTTCAAATATCAACTTTGTCTAGAAAAGGGGGAAAAAAAAATTAAAAGTAACTTTTCCCAATCTCTGTTGGAGCTAAATGTCACCCTGTTTCTTTACATTTCATCTCCATTACTTTTTAAGTTACATAAACATTTAGAGCTACGTAATTGAAAGTGTAGTTGCACTTGAACCATAGTGGATAATTTTATCTATATAAAAAGTTGATAAAAATCATACTGCTTTAAATAACATTAAAAAAGCCCTTACTATGCAAAATGCTGGTATTCTAATGTTTATGTTTGTGATTTGAGACAAGAAATTACTGCTGACAGAGCCATCTCACCTGAGAGCGACACGTCAGGGCATTGAAGAGGTCAAAAAACACAAAACAGGTAAAAGTCATCGTTGTGGTTCGGGGAGTTATGCCTCCTTTTGGATTCTGGAAGCACACAGAAAATCAGGGGTTAGTTTAACCTTACAAAAATATGCCAATTCAATAGAAGAATTAAATGTTCTCTTTAATGAGCCCAGTCAAATCAAAGAGTAGTAAAACAAAGGAGTAAATCTAGTTCTAGCTATTATGGGTAGCATTCAGTTCTCTCTGCTAATTTTAAAGTTTATGATCTTATCAACTTTATTTTGAACTCTTAAACTGATGTGGACTTTGAGTAAAGAATATTCTAAATTAACTTACTGAAACTTAAAGTACCAACAGCAATCCATTGTACTTGGCATTTTCTGCTGGGAAAATGGAAAGCTAGAGGTGAAAAGTCCCTTAAAGTGCTGATGCCACAGCAAGTAATAGGTTTCCATTCTAGATTGGAAAGACCAAATTAGAGGTAGCAGAGGGAGGCAGGGGCAGAGCTGGGAGCTGCCCCTGCTGTCTCAGCCCTCTGCCCACACTGATCCTTGCCCATGGGATGGATTCCAGAAAATCCTTCTCATGTCCTTCAGAACCTGCCCTCACTTTGTGCCCCACCCACCCTGATGGAAACAAGATCTGAGTGCAGATTTCCCTCACCTCCTTCCAGAACACAAAGAGGGTTCCACTGATGATGATGACTGCTGACATGAAGATTTTCAGGATCAGGGATTTGCTGAGGATGGTGTCTGTGATGCACCGGGGGGGCTGCTTGATGGTGTCCCTGTCAACAGGTTCAACCCCCAAGCTGCCTCCAAGAGAAGCAGAGGGATGTGTTAATTGATGCAGGGACCCAAAATGGACATCCTGAGAACCCAGGATGGAGCTGGAAGATGCAATTCTTTGGAATACAGCATGAATATTCAAGAAAGGTGACATAAAGCCTGAATTTGTCCATGACACAGATACCAAAGGTCTTTTCTGCATACTGAGCTGTTAAAATAACATTAGATCATCAGATCAGTATCCCACCCCAGAGTGAGAGCTAACTGTAAGAGTGTGCATAATGTGGAAGATGCAACTGTTTAGCTGTAGTTGTAATTAGCAGTTGGATGAGGTTGCTAAGTCTTGTGATTTTGGGGCATATCCCCACTATTCCCTGGCCGTTCCACCAGCAGGTGATGCTTTCAGGATAACAGGCCATCCCTAGACAAAAAATGGAATAGGTAAGTGATTCCATTGTAAAACAGGAAAATACAGAAAATCTCAAGTAAATGTGAAGTGCTTTTTCAAAGACCAGGAGGGAAGATAATAATATATAAATAATATATAAAAATATAATAAGTACAGCTTATTGAACCACTGATGATGATTGATGAGGAATCACAACAGTTTGTGTTCCTAGGCCTAATTCAGAGATGTTAAAGCCAAGATTATTTTGCTCACTGGACTCTTCCATACCTCTGTGCTGGTGGCCCATCCATGATGATGTTGATCCATAAGATCTGCATGGCATTGAGTGGATTTGGCAGGTTGAGCACTGTTGACAGGGTAATTAGGCTCAAAGCTGAAATACTCCTGCAAAGCACAGAAGAACATTATTCTGCAGGGCCTCACCCCCAAGGTGCTTTCACAGGAGCTGAAGTGAACAGGAACTTACGTGCTCAACTGGAACCGGACAAAATTTTTTATGTTGTAAAATATTCCCTTTCCCTCTTCTATTGCATTCCTGGAAGGGAGAGAGGAGTTTATTAAGTCAAGAGCACTGTTTTACACTGAGCTCCCTGTGACACTCAAAACACAAATTGTCTTTGGTAGCCCTTATTTCAGTGGAAATTCAGAGCCCAGCTCAGGAGGAGGTTGTCAATGCAGCTTCTCACGTACAATTCCTTTATCAACGAATAAATCTGCAAACCTGGGTCACATGGCCAGGTTTTGGTTCATAAAGCAGGCCTGGGACCTATTTATACACTCACTGTACCCTGCTCACTCTCCCTCTTGTTATCAACCAACAGAGCATTGCAGATTATGTTTTTCCTCTGAGCTTCCTGGATGAGGCAGAGCACGAGGTAGAATCATATAGGTTGGAAAACACCTCCAGGATCATTGAGTCCAAATTTTGACCAACAAAAGCTCTGATCTACCCAGACTTCTAGGTGCTGTCAGATGCTCAGTCAGCTACAGCAGTGAGCACCCAGGGCTTTCAGGTGAAAGGTGGCTTGGTCAGCACTACTTGGAAGGAAAGTCATTGCCATGTAAGCAACCAAGGAGAAGCCAGAGCCACCCTGGGGATCTTCACTTCCATTCCCAGGCCTCCTCATACAAAAGAATTGCTCCAGTAGCTTGGTCAGCACCACTTGGAAGGAAAATCATTGCCATATGTGCAACTAAGGAGGAGGCAGAGCCACCCTGGGGATCTCCAATTCCATTCTAGGTCCCCTCACACACGAGAATTGCTGCAGTGGCTGGGTCAGCACAGCATGGACGGAAAATCATTGCCATATGTGCAACTAAGGAGGAGGCAGAGCCACCCTGGGGATCTCCAGTTCCATTCCCAGGCCTCCTCACACAAGAGAATTGCTGCA